>JAZHYW010005897.1:0-122482 GCA_037355805.1 Ixodes ricinus
CCGGCGCCGCCGCCGCCGCTCGAGGGGAAATAGATGCTAAGCGCAATCCGCTCGTCGCCGCCGCCGCCGGGGGCGGATCCGCTCCCGCGGCAGCAGATTTCTTCTCAGGTGTAAACGTACCATAAGGGAAGCTTCTTTTCTTTATAAGCTTTTTTTTGGGGGGGGGGGGGAGTGTTTTATGGTTTGAGTCTATACTGCGTTTCAGCTTAAGTCCAGACGCAGCCGACGCTACAGGCTGATGGGACCAATCATCAAGAACAGCGTCAAAAGCGCACCGTCACATGTTTACGTATAGGCTAAAATCTATGCTGAACCAATCCTTAACAGAAAAGGCCCAATGACTTGCGACATTGCGTATAATATTCGTAATATACATTCAAGTAACATCAAGTGATACAGGTTGCATGTATGATTCAAGCCGTATGTGTGCCTGCCAAGAGTCGAACCTGGGACCTTCCGCGTGTTAGGCGGATGTGATAACCACTACACAACAAGCACAAGACAAGAGGCAAAACGATTCCGCTTTGTGAACATAATCTAAGGGTATCCTTTTTTTTATAACCTTCTTTTTTTTTTGGGGGGGGGGGAGGGTGTTTTGTAGTTTGAGACTATACTGCGTTTCAGCAAGTCCAGACGCAGCCGACGCTACGAGCTGATGGGACCAATCGAGACCGGCATGATCAAAAGTGCACCGTCATGTTCACGTATAGCTACTGATGTCATCGGCTAGACCAATCCTTAACAGAAAAGGCCCAAGTGACTCGACATTTGCGTATAATATTCGTGGTATACATTCAAGTAACATCATGTTCAGGTTTATGTGCCTTGTGGTTGAAGAAAAAACAAAAGGACGTATGTGCCTGCTAAGGGATCCCGAACCTGGGACCTTCCGCGTGTTAGGCGGATGCTGGTCAACCACGCTACTACAACAAGCACCTGACATAAGGAGGCAACCGCGCTGATTCCGCGCTGGATTCATAATCTAAGGGAGCATCTTGCTCTATAGCTGTATTTTCTTTTTTTTTTTTGGGGGGGGGGGCGGGGAGTGTTTTTGCCAGTTTTGAGACTGCACGCGTGTTTCAGCGAAGATCCAGACGCAGCCAGTATTTCTACGACCGATGGGACCAATCAGACAGCGTCCGCCCCGCACTAAATCAGCGGCTTTTACGTATGTGTAGGCCTTTATCATGGCTGAACCAATCCTTAACAGAAAAGGCCCAGTGACTTGCGACATTGCGTATCTTCATTCAGCGTACATGCCATTGAGTAACATCGGTACAGGTTATGTGCTGTGGTTCAGAAAAAACGAAAGGACGTATGTGCCTGCCAGGGGATCGAACCTGGGACCAACTGCAACGTCGTGTCCGGCGGATGTGATAACGCACTACCACGGCCTTTGCTGTGCATTACCGGCTTAGCGAGAAACACCGTACAATTCCTGAGGCCCGGAATAACGATTAAAAGCGTCCGGCAGGCACTGTCCGGCGCGATTAGGTTAAAACTCCCTCAGTGCCACCAATCCGTCCAGAGCTGGCAGCCAGTCAGGCTGCTCGCTCTGCGCTCTGTACACTTCCCGTAGGTGAACAATACTCTCAATAAAGTAGTCTCGAACTGGGCGAGCGCCCACATCAGCATGGCGAACGGCCATCCTGGATTTCCAGATACTATGCAGGGCCAAGACCATTATCGTATCATAGGGTACGCCCCCGTCCCGTTCGACACAAAGAAACCGGATGCCATACGCCGACACTGGGAGGCTCTTTTTTAAAGTACGCTGCAAAATATCCCAGTGAAACACTGCGTCCCAGCAGTCGAGGAAAATATGTTCTACAGTCTCGGGCTTCCTGCACAAAAGACAATCGACCGACCATGGCACAAATATGCCCCTTTCTTGAAGCCAGGGCTTCACGGGTAGCGTCCCGCTATGAAGTTGAAAAAAGAAGGATTTCACCGCTGGACGCACTGGCATCTTTTTAACCCTTTTGAGCACATCTTGGCCGTGGCCCTCACAGTAGATGGAACGGTACAATGGCACAGGCAAAACACTATCGACAAGATCTTTATACAAGCGCTTCTTTGTGACCTCGCTTAGGTACTCAAGCGAGAAGCGCACCTTCAGAAACTGAAAAGACCTAATAACTTCGAGCAAAAAACCTCGCGCCTTCCGGCACCTAATGTTGCTCGCTGAAACAACAAATTCGGGCAACGTATCACACAATCTAACTTGTAACATAGTCCGCAAAAAATCATCTCTCTGGTCCCGTAGAAAGAAAAATCGAGACACGACCTGCCTAAGAAACAAGTGGACCAAACCCAGCCCCCCACTTTTCACAGAACGAAATAAGTTTGTGCGACTGGTTCGCTCCCATCCCGAACCCCACACAAAAACCGCGAATACTCTATGCAATTTTTGAATATTGGCCCTAGACATCCACAGTGCCTGAAGAACGTACCACACCTTAGCCACAAGGAACATGTTACACACAGTAGAACGAGCAAACATTGAGAGGTTCAATCCTCCCCACTTAAGTGTTTTAGCGCGAACCTGCTCAACTTCTTCTCTCCAATACTCAGTGGTATCTTTGTAATGCTGAAGAGGCACTCCGAGGTACTTAACCGGCGAACACGTCCAGCGCATTCTTTCGAACCCAGCCGGTGTGCTATCCCAACTACCATGCCACAAGCCCACACATTTGTCCCAATTGATGAGACTCCCGGAAAATTTACAAAAATCAAGGGCATCCTTAACCACCTCATTTATACTTTCCTTATCGTCGCAGAAGACAGCGATATCATCTGCGTATGAAAGGACCTTTACTTCGCTGTTCAACAGCCTAAAACCGCGGATTTTCTCGTTGAATAAAAGCTTTAAACAAAAGGGCTCCAGATAAAGAGCGAACAACAAGGGTGATAAAGGACACCCCTGCCTGACAGAGGAGAGAACTTGAAAACTTTCACTAACGCGCTTATTTACAATAATGCTCGCGGAACACTCAGCGTAAGACATTTTAACTCCTTCTAAGAGTACACAGCCAATGTTTACATGTTCTAAAATACAAAAAGAACATCGTGTGCTACCCTATCAAAAGCTTTGTCCAAGTCAAGCTGCATCATAGCCACGCGTCTTTCAAATACATCGCAACATTCTAAGATGCTTCTTGTAATATGTATGTTGGTGACAATCGTTCTCCCCTTAATGCCACATGTTTGATGAGTCCCAACGATGGAGGTTATTACGCCTTGCAGTCTTCTCGCTAAGATTTTCATAAAGATTTTATAGTCCACATTTGTAAGGCTAATTGGTCGATACGACTTAACGGATAGCAGTTTCGCGGGGTCATCACTCTTTGGAATTAATACTATATGCGTTTGACGAAAAGATGGGGGCAATACTTTTCTTTCGTATGCTTCCATTATCACGCGGTGCAGGGCCTCGGCCACATCGACTTTAAAAGCTTTGTAGAAAGCTGCACCTAAGCCATCTGGACCAGGCGATTTCCCGAACCTAGCTCGTCAATTGCCCTTTCTATTTCCCTCACGCTGATCGGTGCTTCTAGGCGATCTTTAACGTCGTCATCTAACTTTGGCATGAGGTTTAAAAAAACGTTATCAAATCCTCTTTCTCTTTGTCTCCGACGTCCCACGAGGTCCCGATAGTACTCTACAAAAGCACGCTCGATTATCTTTCGGTCTCGAGTAACCGTGGTCCCGTACTGTAGCTCGTTTATTTCGTTGTGCGTCGCGTACCTCTTTTCGTCGCCAAGCGAGCGCTTAGTCGGCGTTTCTCCTAAAAAGAGGCGTTCAGCGCGGGCCCTTATCGCAGCCCCTCTGTATCTTTCGATATCGATAAGTTCTAGTTTACTTTTTACTTCTTTTATTTCTTTAATAAACGCACCGGGTCGCGCACTTTCAACGCTTACAAGAAAATCCAGCTGACACTGTAGTTCCTTTTCCTTTTCTTTTTCTAGTCGGCGTAAAATACATGATCTTTCAATCGCGTTGATTTTAACTTCATTTTTAAAATTCTCCCATAGTTCGACAAAACTTCCCGACTCGACAGCAAGCAGGTTTCTAAGACTCTTATTAACTCCGTCAACGAAAGTTTCATCTTTCAGCAACTTGTCATTGAATTTCCACAGTTCCCAGCTAAAACGCGATTTTGTCTCTTTTCTTCCAATTGTGAAAGCAACTAAACTGTGATCACTAAAAGATACGTGCTTGACCTCGTAGTTCTCACACAGAGGAACCAGGCCCGCTGAAACATACGCTCTATCTAATCGCGCGTGACTCTCTCGTTGAAAATGCGTGAATTGGGGAACAAAAGAACTAGACAAAAAACGGCCGACGTCTTCCAGGCCACACTCTTGCACTAGGGAATTCAATAAAAGAGCGCTCTGATCCCGCACAGGCAAATTACGTACTCTATCTTCTGCGGCGCATACGCAGTTAAAATCCCCCAACAATATAACAATTCTTTCAGAATTTAGGTAAGAAGCAACGCGCTCAAAAAAACTCTTCGATCACCCTCCCGATTTGGCGCGTACATGCAGACTACCCGCCACTGGTAGCCAGAAAATGAAAAGTCACAAACAATTAAGCGTCCAGTATCACAAACAACGACGGTTTCTACTACAATGCCTAAAGAATTACGGAGAAAAAGAGCGCAGCCCCCAGATGACCCAACCGCGTGGCATACACATACATGGTAGCGAGTTTTGAAAGGTTGCACCATGCGGTCCGTTTGCTCTTGGCTTTCCACCTTTGTTTCTTGAACAGCAACTACGTCCAGGTCGTCTTCCAGGAGAAGGCGACTAAGTTGATACTGTCGGCGCCTTGCAGACAGACCTCTCACGTTCAACGTGGCTACACGAAGAGCTGTTTCAAGACTTACTGCCATGAAATGGTTAGATCAAACGGGCCGCATGGTGCCTAACTTGGCTTCGCTGCAACGCCGATGTACTAATAATCCGGGTGCCTCGCCGGCAGTCAGGATACCCCAAAGAACCCACCGACCGCGTCAGCCAGGTCCTCGACGAACAAGCTCGGGGCTCTTGTCCTCTCGTATACCGCCCGACTCCAGCTCGAGAAGGGTTGCCGAACAGAGCCCGGGCCATCACACCTACGGTGGTGGCGTCGCCGCTGGACGTCGCTCCGTCGGAATGTTGGGTTTGGGCTTGAAACCCATTCGTCGCACCGAAGCCGCTTTTGGAGGCGGCTCCTCGGGGCGAGCCGCGCTGGTGTTCAGTCCTTCGACAACTCCTTCCTCGCGGGCCCGCTTGGCGACTGCGCCGCTGGGTCTTGCCTCGTCAACGCTCCAGTCCTCCGGCTCCTTGTTGGGCGTCGCCACGGCAACCGAGCTTTGGGTCATGGACACAACTTCTGCTGCAGACACGTCACCCGCGGCCTGTGCTTCGGGCAGCGGACGGTTCTCGACGACGCTACGGATGCCATTCCTGTCCTCGGCGCTGTGCGGGGGCAGTGCCTCTGGGAGTGGCGGTCCCCCTGCTCCGTCGGCGGCGTCTTCGGACTCGGTCGCGTCCATCATGTGCTCAGACGCGTCCTCATTCTCCACGGGCCCCGTGACGGTCGCGTAAGTCTTAACACACTGACTTTCCTCGTGGCCAAATCGTCGGCAAAAGCCACAGCGCGGCACACGGCACTCACGCCGTATGTGGCCTTTACCACGGCACCGTAGACAAAGCGGTGCCCTGCCCGGAACAACCACAAGAGCCAGGTCCCCAGCGACCCGCAGTTGGTGAGGTAGGGCGTCCACCGTGACTCCTGCCTTGAGCCTCAGAGTCACCGACCGCGTCGTCGACGACACGCCGGCACACCCTTGAGCGCGCCACCGGTCCCTGGTGACTTCTGTGACCTTTCCATAGGGCGCCAGGGCCAAATGCACTTCGTCGTCAGGAACGAAGTGAAGCAGCCAGTGGAGCTTCAATCGTGTATCTTGGTTGCTCGGGTCGACCACGATGCACCGGCCCTCCTTGACACGAAGCTCGCCCGCGGCGAGCAGCTTCTTTTCCCTTCGACGCTCTTGAAGGTAACCGCCCACACATGGTTGTATTGGTACGCCCCCAAGGCAATTACCTCGGAGAACAGTCCCAAGCCAACCAGGGCGTCGCGGAAATGTTCCAGGCGATAGGGCCTTCCTCTCACGTCGGCGTGCAAAAACACGGTATTCAAAACTGTCGTACCTGTAGGAAGTTGCGGCAAAATTACTTGGTACTCCTGGGCATCAAATTCCGTGTTCCTGTCACCGCGGCCTTGGGCCGCTGATACCGCTCCGACGGAGCACATGATGACACGTCCGTTCGCTTCGGCGGCCGGGTAGGAATCCTACCACTAACAAGCACGAACAAGGAGGGCAAAAACGATTCCGCTTTGTGAACATAATCTAAGGGAAGCTCCTTTTTTATAAGCTTCTCTTTCTTTTTTTTTGTGGGGGGGGGGGAGGAGTGTTTTTTATAGTTTGAGACTATACTGCGTTTCAGCTTAAGTCCAGACGCAGCCGACGCTACGAGCTGATGGGACCAATCAGACAGCGTCAAAACGCGCACCGTCATGTTTACGTATGTAGGCTATCATCGCTGAACCAATCCTTAACAGAAAGGCCCAGTGACTTGCGACATTGCGTATAATATTCGTAATATACATTCAGTAACGTCCGTACAGGTTATGTGCTGTGGTTCAGAAAAAAACAAGGAAATATGTGCCTGCCAGGGATCGAACCTGGGACCTTCCGCGTGTTAGGCGGATGTGATAACCACTACACAACAAGCACAGACAAAGGAGGGCCAAACGATTCCGCTTTGTGAACATAATCTAAGGGAAGCTCCTGTTTTTTATAAGCTTCTTTTTTTTTTTTTTTTTTGGGGGGGGGGGGGAGTGTTTTTTGTAGTTTTGAGACTATACTGCGTTTCAGCTTAAGGTCGGAGCGCGGCCGACGCTACGAGCTGATGGATGACCAGACCGTCGTCAAAGGCGCACCGTCATGTTTACGTATGTAGGCTATCATGGCTGAACCAATCCTTAACAGAAAAGGCCCAGTGACTTGCGACATTGCGTATAATACTCGTAATATACATTCAATAACATCAGTACAGGTTATGCTGTGGTTCAGAAAAAAACAAAAGGACGTATGTGCCTGCCAGGGATCGAACCTGGGAGCTTCCGCGTGTTGACGGATGTGATAACCACTCACAACTTAAGCACAGACAAGGAGGGCAAAAACGATTCCGCTTTGTGAACATAATCTGAGAGCTCTTTTTCATAAGCTTATTTTTCTTTTTTTTTTTGGGGGGGAGGAGTGTTTTTTATAGTTTGAGACTATAGTACGTTTCGCTTAAGTCCAGACGCAGCCGACGCTACGAGCTGATGGGACCAATCAGACAGCGTCAAAGCGTACCGTCATGTTTGTATAGCAAGGCTATCGTCGCTGAACCAATCCTTAACAGAAAAGGCCCAGTGACTTGCGACGTGCGTATATCTTCGTAATATACATTCCAAGTAACATATTTTAGGTTATGTGCTGTGGTTCAAGAAAAAACAAAAGGAAATAACTGCCTGCCAGGATCGAACCTGGGACCTTCCGCGTGTTAGGCGGATGTAATGCTACTACGTAAACACAGACAAGGCAAAAACGATTCACTTTGTGAACATAATCTAGGGTAGCTCCTTTTTTTATAAACTTCTTTTTTTTTGGGGGGGGGAGTGTTTTGTAGTTTGAGACTATGCTGCGTTTCAGCTTAAGTCCAGTGCAACCGACGCTACGAGCTGATGGGACCAATCCAGACAGCGTCAAGCGCACCGTCATGTTTACGTATGTAGGCTATCATCACTGAACCAATCCTTAACGGAAAAAGCCCAGTGACTTACGCGACATTGCGTATAATATTCGTAATATATATTCAAGTCACATCAGTACAGGTTATGTGCTGTGGTTCAGAAAAAAACAAAAAGACGTATGTACTTGCCGGGGATCGAGCCTAGGACCTTCCGCCTGTTAGGCGGATGTGATAACACTACACAACAAGCACAGACAATAAGGGCGAAAACGATTCCGCTTTGTAAACATAATCTAGAAGCTCCTTTTTTTATAAGCTTCTTTTTTTTTGGGGGGAAGTGTTTTTTAAGGGACCATGAAATGATTCTGAAATCGAATTTCATTCACCGGGCGTCGTAAAAGGTGTGAAAAGAAACACAAAAACACAAAAATAGGGAGCCAAAAAAATTCTTTGCTATAGAACTTTTAAAAGAAAACTGGACTCTTTTGCGCCTTCTTTCCTTCGAAAGCTCTCTGCCTGTTCACTGCTATGCATCCGCGGAACTGCAGCACGTCAGCCGAATCCACGTCGCCTATTGGGTAAGCGCCTACCTCACCAGCACCGCAATCATAAACAATAAATAGCCGGCAAATGTTTCCTAGAAGTTTTGTTAAATAATATTCAGATCCACATTTTGTAGCATAATTAGAGATGTGTGGCGAAAATTGACCAAATTTGATAATGCTGAGAGCCAAGCGCCATCTATCGTGTGGTAAACGAAGCTGAGAGCCAGCTCCGCCAGCTCCGGAGCTGTCCTTTCTACGATCAAATCAGCATGGCCGACAGCGTCGCTTGGTCACCGTGGTCACGACGACCAACGAACGTTTATTTTTTTACGTGTTCTTCTCGCGCGTCCCGACTGGTCCCGACTTCAAGCAGCAAGAAAAAAGTACTTGAAACACGCCATGACGAACAAGAGCGCTGGATCCGCAAACACCCGAGACAAGCTGAAACGGCAACTTTGGCAGATAGGCCTAGCAGCCATTCCGCAGCGTTGCATTCGACGGTACTTGACCAAGACAGTGCCCACGACCGGCTGGCGTGCTGAATGGAATATGCCCGCGCGACCCTTGTGGACCCTTCCCGTATTATAGTTTGATCGCTGACCTCAATTTTAGATTAAGAGGTGAGGTCAATCTTTTCCCTTTGTCATTTCCTTGTTTTCCGAGGCAGTGTTGACGAACACTGTCGTCGGAGAGTAAAGGAACTTTCGTCGATTCTATCTTCTTGTTTTGTGTGATATAGAGCTCGAATAAACGCCGTATGGATTACCTTCGTAACACGGTATGTACGCTTTGTTATTAGTTTGCCATTTTTATTCTGACACGACTGCATGTCACTGTCGAGCTATAACAGTTCGTGGGAGCTACGCGCAATGCCGGTCCAACCTTCCTTTGCAGAGTGTCAAGTCAGTATCGAGTCGCAATCGTAAAATATCGGTCCCGAAGCGCTTACCAACAGCGTAAATACAGCACTTCCATCAAACGCGCGCGAACACTCCGAGTGTGAACAGGTATTTACGTGGCTCTTGCTGACACTGTCGTAGTTCAAACGTATCTTTTTTAACGTCGGCTCGCTCTTGCATCTCCGAGGCAGCGAAAAAACGCCGCGGCAATTTGTTTCTATCTACGTCGCTTTGCAAACGACTGACACGGGCCGCCTTTTACCAACAATGACAGTTGGGTTGACTTCTGGAGTCTTCCACGGAAGACTCGCCGCACTTCCCAACAGGCATACCGGCGTATGGGACTAGTCCCATGCGGTCGCTGTAGCGAAAAATATCTCATTGAATTTCGCTCAGCTGCGATGTGTCCACGGCAATCGCGGCGATGAGGGGCGCCGATTCAGAAAATACGTCGGTGCCATCAGCGCAGTAAAACCTACCGGCGCACCCCCAATTCGCCGCCGCTGACGCTTCCATTCTACAGCCGAGAGAACTTCCGGTTCCTGTCCCAGCGTACGTCACGACCGTCAAAATTACGCCGCAACTTGTTTTGCGGTCAGTGGGAGAGAAAGAAAAAGTCGATATTTCATTATTTTTTTGTGTAGAAGTTAATGAACCGAGACGAAAACGGATGCCTGTTCGGCATTCAGTGAACGTTGAAGGTTTAATGTAAAAGTTATCTGGCAAAAGTAAAAAGGTCATTTCATGGTCCCTTTAAGTACCAGGTGTTTGGAAGACAACCTGCACAGTGCCGAAAGCTCGGGCTTCGCCCAAATGCAGCGCCAGCGGTCAGTACAGAAGCCGAAGTTTTGGAACTTGCCGTTGTCTCCTTTCAAAGTTCTAAGCGGTTCATGAATATTCTCTAGGAGAAAACAGTGGACAAAAAAACCCGGAAGAACTGTAAACAGCTTTATTTTGCAAGCTCTATACTTCGCAAACTTTGGAAATTGTGAATTCGGAAATATTTTGCTACCTGTACTGATAAGTTGTGTACACCGGAATCTTGTTAATTTGAATCCGAGGAGGACCTTTCTATGAATAATGCAAAGTTTGAATTACCGGGAGTTTCCTTCCTAGAAACACACAGGACGAGAACTGCGTGTTAGTTTGAATTATCCGCGAGTTTGAATTAAGAGTTTGAATCAACGAGATTCCACTGTATTCGTTACCATGAGGAGATAATAATCGAGAGACCAATTTTCCGCAACATACTTTAAGTTTCGAAATTCACAGAAATGAAGTCGAACACAGCGTGTAAGAATGAACTGTGTCTAGCACCGAAAAATAAAAGTCACTTCCACGTTGAAAATTTACAAAAATTGCCCGAAACTTTTGAACCGGATCAGGCAAGCACTTTAGCTTCTGCTCCAAACCGCTAGCCTAAGTTTCGGCAGAAACCGAGTGTTCGGCAATAAACAGTTTAGATTTAAATTAAAAAAAAAAAAAAAAGTTCTTTCTCTCATACACGTGGCATAGTTAACGTTGACCTCGCTCAGCCAAACGGATCCCGCCCTCCCTCCCGAAACGAGCGGTTCACCGCTACGACGAACAAGAAGCAATGGTGGGAGGCATACGTACGCCCGGACCATGGTGCGCAGGGCCGCCTTGCGCTCCCTGGACACGCACCAGTCCATGAGGTAGCCGGACATCTTGGGCGGGCTCTGGTACAGCTTGAAAAACCTCGCATAGTTACCCAGGCTCCAGGCGTGGCACACCGCCAGCGCGTGGCTCACCACCGCGTCCGCCTTCTCCGAGGCGCTCAGGTTTGCCAGGATCGTCTTCAACTCTGCGGCGCAGAAGAAAAGAGGAGGAGGTGCAAGAGATATTAAAGCTGTTAAAAAGTCCTCCAGCGCACAAATTTTAGAAGTCGGATTTTTTTTGGTTGTTTTTTTTTGTCGTAGAAGATGCGTTAGCCTGACAGTATTCTTTCAATTTTGAAAATTGTACAGCTCTTGAACAAGCTGTCTCCAACTTTGCTTAAACTTAAACGAAAGTGGTTCTCGGCTCATGCTTTTGCATTCACAGCTCATAAGAAGTGCTTAGGGTGTCTTTTGTTTAGAACTGATATGAAAGGCAAACTTTGGCACTTGTAGTGCACCACCCACCACGGAGTCCAACAAGGGGATAGGTAACTTCTCATAACCAGACTGGCTTGTCTATGTCACCCTACCAGTGCCACCAGGAATGCTATACCCAAGTGTGGAACAAGAGAGTTGTCGCCCCCAAGGTTACCCCTTGGCGCCAAAGGTGGCGGAGTAGGAAAGAAGAGGAGAAGGAGGAGGAAGTTAAAGATAGGAGAGGAGAAGAAAGGCGACTGATTGGAATCATCCTGGTCGGGCCAAGCCAGGACACCCGTCTACGAGAAGCAAGGACCGAAGTGGTATATTGGCTCACTTGGGGAGAAGGGCCCAAAGGGTCCAAACCTACCCCAAGCTCGGCTCAACCACCAGGATGCCGTTTTCCCTGGACACGGGAAAGCCACGCACAGCCACACGTGGGTGGGTGAGAACCCACATGGCTCAGGGTCTGTGGTGACGCCGCCCACCAAAAACCTACTAAAGCAGATGCCCCGTGCAGGTCCAAGACACCGGGACACCATACCTTGTATGCCGCAGACAAAGCCACTTGTTGAACTGGTTTCCAGGCTTCATACAAAGCACTATGTCCCGGTAGCTCGCGGCGTAAGCAGAACTTAAGCTCGCGTAGCATGGTCCGATGCAAGTAAACAGCAATATGTGAATCTGCCTACAGGGGCATAGGGTTAAGGGGGACGCGGGTCTTGAAAAGTAAAAAATCGCGAAAAAATCACTTTTTCAAAAATTGAATATTTGGATTGTTCATGCCTTTCTCCATCTCTGCTGTGCGTATTGAAGCTCAAAACACTAAATAAATACGTGTAATAACGCATTTTCGACGCTTCCGCGGTCGCAAAATGCCGATCGAGCAACCAAATCGAGTTCAGATTCGCGCGCGCCTAGTTCCCGAACCGTTTACCGGACGGCAGCCATCTTGGTCTTGTTTTGTAGGTGAATTCTTGCTCTCTCTTTCGCAACCTTTCAAAATGGCGTCGCGCTCGAGGCAACGCTGTTTCGTGAGGTTTCCCGCCAAAGGAGCGCGGCGTCGTGATTGGCCGATGTGCGCGTTCGGAAAATCGGGCTGTACTATTGGCGCCGAGAGGCTCCGGACAGTTCCGAACAAGTTCCTCCTCTCCCGCTCGCTCGCTCTCTTTCTCCACGCTCGGTCTCTCCGGCGTTCTTCCTTGTCCGCTCCGCTTTTTGTCGTCTGCTATCCGCAAGTTTCCTCCATTGCTCTCGTCGCCTTTGTTTACTTTTTTCGATCGCGTCGCATAGTTTTCGCGCTTCTTTTTCTGCGATGTGGAGGAGCAAGTATAAAAGCAAGACAAGACACGCGTATGGAGCGTGTAAGCGCCGAATGAAGCAAGTCAGCGGCGAAATCGAGCCTCGACCCGACGATCGCCACAAGCAGTGAGCCCGAGAACACCGCGCCTGCGTGTTCATCGACTGCGGCCGCCGAAGAAAACATCGGTTTTGTGCGTCTGGAACCACGATGGAGAACACGACTGTACATCTAGAGACGCAGTACGTGTGACAGGAGGAAGCTGATGCGACAACCGAACATCGCGATGCCGTCCGTGCGAAGCTTGCTTCCGTGTCCGCGACGCAAAGGAAGTGCCTGCGCACCTGGCTCTCCGGCGGGCTTCGGAGAAGGACTCCCTCCGCTTGCACAAGTCCACCAGACGTCACAGTGCAAAAACTGAAGCACGCCAGAAGAGGAGGTTGCAACACAGCACACAAGACTATGCTGCGGGTTCCTTCTGACAGTATTATCGTGCCTCAAACTTTCAACCTCTTTTTCTCAGGAACGCATTTTCTTGAGTCGTGACTGTTTCTGCCAATGATATTTTCTCAACCAGTGGCTCGATTTGTATACCGTCTTTTTTATTTTGATGCCAGAGAATGCTAGAAGGGCATGACAATCTCAGTTTTTGCAATAAGGCATAAATTTTTTTTTTATTCATAAAATGTCTTTATACTTATTTGCAAATTTGGTAACATGAACATTTGAACTTTCACTAAAGCTGTTCCAGAAGGAAATTTATAAAAGGGGCTCTGTCTCCCCCTTTGGTATATATTCAAGCACCTGTCCAGTGAATTTCATTTTGCTACCGTGCTCCAAAAATATCTCGGGATAGGCAAAACAAAGAAACATAGAAACTCATGTTTCTCGAAATCCAACAGGCATAATCGAGTCAAACCTTGCAGTTATTATTAGGGCCCCTATACCAACCTACTCTGCAAGTTTCATGCCAATAGCTCTAAAACAAAAAGATTTCTTTCTTCCCCACATCCTCCCTTAATACGAAATTTTCTCATTGAAATCCTGCCCTAGTCAACAACTCTAAGCATGTCCAACAATTTTTGCAAACAGAGCGACAAAATACACTTTTAACCACACCACAAAATCAAACCGGAAATAAAGGAAGTCAATATGTGCAGAATCTAAAGTCCCAACACCAAGTGGAGCAAAGATAAGAACCCCTCGCTCGCTCGCCCCGCTCGCCCGCCCGCCCGCCCGCCCGCCCGCCCGCCCGCCCGCCCGCTCGCCGCCCCCCCCTCCCCTTCCCCTTGACGGACACTACCAACCAAGGGCCGGTACGCGTCCCACAGCAGGACACCAATTAACCTCGGTCGCTACGCCCAGCTAATCACTGTAATAGACCCTTTTCAAAAGTGTGCACCATTTACCGAATACTCGAATCTAATCGCAAGCTTCGCGTCCAAGAAATGGCGACCACCAATGTTCCTCGATGGAGTTTCGAAAAGGGACGCCACTCTGCCAAGGCCCCGCTGCACAACTCACCGAGGGTGTTGCGGGCAAAGACGTTGTAGAGGATCCGGTACCCCGTGAACTCCAGCCGGTTGCCGGCCTCCACCTCCAGGTAGAGCGTCTTGAGCTGCGTCTGGCACTGGTTGAACTCTTCGTGGTCCCCCTGGCAGAAGAAGAGGGTGGCACCAAGGTCACCGGCAGAATGCGGCAAATGCAATACGCTTTTTTTCTTCTTTTCTTTGAAGAAGGGGGACCTTGGAAAGGCCCCTCATTAAAAATGAAAAAGTTGCCCAACAAAGGCAGAGAAGATAAAAAGAAAGTGCCACATGTCCGCGCCGTCGTACAAACAAGATAAGCCCGTTGCAACTTGTGTGCGTGATGTTGTGAAGGCTAGCACAATTAGCGTCGCACTGCTGCGCGAGCATGTGACTTCATTACGACAGTGTAGACAAGAAGTTACGATTAGGCTGTAAAAAAACAACAAAAGAACTTGCACCCACCTTTTCGAGTGCGATCCTGGCGTGAGTCTCGTAGACCTGCACTGTGAAGGCGTCTCGGACACACTGAACCTGCGTGCGCGAGAGGAGGGCCACGGCACTGGTTAAGACAGAGCATCAACTGTACCCTTGCAATGCACGGCTCACATATGCTCGGGGGAAAGGAAGCATCGTTGCGATACTTGTTTCTGGTGTGTTGTGGAAAGATTCGAAATAGCCAAGAAAATATTTTTCAAGGAACGAAAATAAATAACGATGAAATAAAATCCCGAGGAAAGGGAAGCGATCATTGCCCTCCCGCAATTAATCGACGTACGACCCACTGCCCGCTGCCTTCCCACAATTCGTCGTTAGAAAATACCGCCACTGCAAGCGCAAGAGGTGTTGGCCAGGGAAGACATTGACGTTCAACGAAAAGTTTTCATACTGTCAATCTTCACATCTTCCCGTTAGTTCTGAGTGCGGTAAAACATGTAGGTCTCTGCGCATTACGCATTTTCGACGTCAAAGGAATTCTGGGAAAAATCACTTTCAGCATGCATTAGGCATGCATTACGTTGATGATTATTTGATCATTCTTGACGCCGAGAACAGTACTGTTCCAACTACTGTAGCCGGTGTTCTATCAACTTTTAAAAACTGCCTAAAACCACTGGAAATTACACATGAGCTCCCGGAAGAAAGATCAATCCGATTCCACGATCTCAGGCTCAATTTACAACACACTCATATATGCTGGAAGTATGAGCCAAGGGGTAAAAAACCAATTCTTCCGTACAATTCGGCACATTCAAAGCTGGTCAAAAGAGGAATCGTCAAATTATGTCTCAAAAACTCTCTTCAAAAATCCTGTGAGCACCTTATTCCAGTAAGCTTTGACGCACAAATTTCCAGACTAACATCCGCCGGATATCCCGTGTCGTTATTAACATCGGTAGCAGAGAACATCTTGATAAACAAAAAACTAAGGAACGTTTGTCACACCAAGAGCCAGAGAAAGATCTACGAGACCTGTCGTTCTTCCCTACTTCCACAGGTTCTCCCATGGCATCAAAAAAATCGCCAACAGGTTCAACATCAATGTCGTCTTCACTGCACCCAATAAGCTTTGCAACATGTGTAAACAAGTCAACTCGCCCGATTCCCACCAACAGTCTGCTGCACCAAAAACCCTCAGAACAGGTTCGTTGAGTGTGCAGATGGAATGGTGTACTCTTTTCCACTTTCGTGCGGGAAAGTGTACATTGGTAAGACCGGACGATGCCTTAACGATAGGCTCAGGGAACACAAAACCAACTGCACCAGAGCCAACTCAGGGCATCTAGGCATACACTGCCGTGATTGTGGGTGCGTCGTTCACCTGCCATCCTGTACAATTTTAGGTAGGAACAATAACCAGTTAACTCGAGAAATTATCGAAGCAGAACATATCGCCAGGAATTCTAACAATTGTATTAGTACACCTTCTTTACACCTGACAGAAAAAGAGAAAAAATCTTAGGCATCTAGGAGATCGTAGCGCGTGATTTGGGAAATTCGGTGTTGCTAGAGTTTGAAGAAGACAAAGTTATATAAAAAGAGTTGAGTCAGCGCAGTTTGTTTGAATTTCGCTTTATTTTTCGTGTGTCTGGAGTGAGTGTTGTTTTCTATAGTGCGCTGTGGTGTGTGTCGTAATGCATTAGGCAGCTCCTAAGAACAAAACAGTCAAACTACGCTAACAAAAACATCCTACCCGGTGGCACGCCACGGTGTAGACGAAAAGTTAAAAATGTGGGAGTATCGTCAGGCACTTTTCAGAATAAATCGGCTCATGAGTGGACTCGAGCTCGGCGGGAAAGCAAACGCGCGAATGTCATTCACAAACGGCGCGCCTATCACCGGAGAAAATACGGTAGCCTTGCTGGCCGACGAAGCGTACGCGACGGCTTCAAGCTTTTCGGAGCATGCATCTGCCACCTGTCCCAGCACCCACCGTGAGGTCCTGGCGTATGGACTTGAGCTGGTCGCAGGCGTAGTGGTAGTCCTGCTTGAGCAGCCACTGCTCCTTGACCATGTCAAGGGAGCGACGCAGCACCTCCACGGGGCGGATCGTCGAGGGGTCGGGGGCCTGGAGTCAGGCAGAGTCTTTTTTAATGACGGCAGTCGCAAAGTTCCAAACGAAACGCACAATGAAAACGAACAACTCGAAGAATGTAAACGAAGAAGGAACATCTCAGGGTTTTTTCTTCCCCATTCTTTGACGCAACATTGTGGGGCAGCGGCACCGCAGGAACCAAGTCAAGCTCAGTGTTCCCACAAGTTGGCAAACAGCGAAAGCTACAAGCCCAACGAGCCAATAAGGATGGCGTCGTGTCCAGAGCGCACCACTCCCGCGCAAGCTGCCACGTGCTCTGGTCCGTCGCCGACTTGCCAAAGGGGCTGTGGCATTCACTCTTTGCCAAGTTGCGATGTCGAGCGACACCACGACGTGGCATCGTAATGTCACGGTCACTTCGCTTCACTAGACGTCAAACAGACGCAGCTCCGTTGCCGACACCCTCTCCCACCGCCTTGCTACGGCGCGACCTACACCAACGGGAGGAAGCGAGGTCCCCGCAGGCTTCCACACGAGGCTGTCGCTTCGAGACACCGGCCGAATCGCCCGGTACAGAGGAGGGTGGGGGCAGACTGACCGAGGTGAGACGCAGGTACTGCTTCTCGAGGTCCCTGCAGGTGCCCACGATGGGGAAGGACTCCCAGTCCAGGTCGGCCTCTCCGGCGTCCAGCAGGGGCCCGCTGTTGATGGTCAGCACCAGCGAGAGGGACGCTTCTTGCGCCCCGACGAGATCTCTGACTGGAAGCGGGCCGCCCGCTTCTGCAGCTTCTCGCTCGTCACCATGTCCTCCTCCACCTGGAACTGGGGGCTGCCAAGCGAGGGGAAGAAATTCTTAAAGGTTGGCCCAGAGAGTAGTCTTCTGCTGGGAAAAAAAAAAAAACGGATTCCCAGTTTCCCGTTCTCCATTCCCTCTCGCACTCTTCTTTCCTCCGCTCCCCACGGGAGCGGGTCTCTGAGCCAGTGATTTCCCTACACACCCACTTTGTTTTTCTGAAGGCACCCCCTTAATTCGCATTGACTCCTCTATTCTCAATTCCTGGGAAAACTCCTGCTCTGAACTAGTACTCCCCGCAGAAAGGAGGAATTGGGCGGGAGTTTCCTCCATTCTGGCCGCTGGTTGGCCTTTGAGATATCGGGACTGGTGCTTCCTTTTACTATAGCCAGGGTTTTACTATGTGCAGAGTTAATGTAACAGGGTTCAGCTGTATTAGGTCTGTTAAACTCATTCAGGTCATTTCCAAGTTTCCGTCCACTCCTCCAGCTAATCGAGTTTTAATTCACTGTCATTAATTCACAGTCACTGCACAGATACGTGTATAAAGGTAATAACTAAAGCAGAAAAACACCCTAAAAAATAAGCTTATAGAGAAGTCCCGCATTACGCAAGTATCCTTGCTGCATCTCGAACTGGAACAAAATATCATCAGAATACCGCCGCTGCATGTACAGTCGCCGACCGTTTTTGGGTCGCCGATAATTTGGATCACATTAATTGAAGAGCGTGTTGGTAAAAATGACTGGCAACAGAAAGAATCCAGTCGTCCCGTGCTTCTCCGTTGCCAGCCGTCTGGGCCTTCCCTCCCGGCGTCTCCGGTTACATCCGCCGCGCTGCCGTTGTTTGGCTCAATAGGTCACGAACACGCACATACTTCCTTCACACCCTTTCTCTTTTTTTGGCGGTTCTAAAATGCGGGGAGTGCTTTTGGGCTCATTTATGTTGTTGCCAGTTGAAAGAAATGTTCGTTGCCCCTTGTCCGGAGTTTGTTTTATTCTTTCTGTTGCCAGATAATTTGGACTTGTCCGATATTTCGAACCTAAAGGAGGAACCGTGACCTACCCAACAGAAATAGTGCACATTCACGACCAATGCTTCGGACAGCTTGAAGTCCGAAAGTTAATTTTTAGGACAAAATCATCGTGAGCGATCAGCGAGAAACGCCACCAAGATGCGGTCATTTTGGATTCTATGTTGGCTGCACATGGATTGGCTTGGTTTGGCAGCGCTGCTTGAGCACTGCTAGTCCTACTGCTAGGTGACGCTGTACGGCTATTTTCTCTAGCTGCTCATCATTATCATCATTGTTGTTACCATTCTGCTTTGCTCATTTGCCATTGCAGTCGAAGACTTGAGCCTCTCATCTCGATTTCATCTCGGTGCAGCGCGTTTTTGGACTACGCTGGCTTGGATGTCAACGACCCATCTGTTTTTCCGCCACCGCGATGTGTCTCTAAGAAGCGCAGAAGTTACTCGACCATAACGCTAGAAAGGATGGGAGCAATTTTCAAGCCAATAAAAAGTTGCCGTAATGCAAACGGAGGCGTAACCTGAAACAAGGCGTGCAGGCATAACCTGAAGCAAGGCACTATTTACTGCTTTTATAAGCCCACTTAGACGTAATAAAAGCGAGTTTTTTAATCTGCCGATTTTTCGCACTGTTCTTATTATTCGGACGTCTTTCCCATGTCCTCATGTTCGTGGACCAGAAGGGACCACGAATATGAGGACATTTCTCGACTTCCGAGCACGGCGAGTGTTTGATACAGAGATGAAATCGAGTAGTACATTATTTGAAGCGACAACCGGAAGTTCTGAAAATTCAGAGAAGCCCACCTTGACGATCCGGCCGTGTTGCAGGTCCTCGGCCATTATGTTTTCAGTATTAATAAAACAAAATTTTGTTTTGCGCAAATTCATCGCATTTTGTCGAAATGCAGCAGGACAACCACTTTGGCGCAGCATTCACGTCCTGGCTTCTTTTGGTTAATACAGCAGGCATTCACTCCCTGCCATTATTTGTAACCCGCATAACTGTAGACAGCATGCAGAAATAAGCTTTCGCTACGTCACTGTCAAGCAGCCCAAGATTTTATCGGTGGACAATGAAGTATTTTGCCCACAGCTGGCACTAGTGAAGGCATATCCTATGGTAAAAACTGCTACAGAGGAGATATGGATATAGGAAAGCGAAGCTGCATGGATGTACAGACAGCAGGAAGTGAGTCGGCCCATTGGGGCGGTCAGATGGCTCCGCTGTAGACGAGAAATTCAGCCAGTAATGTACGACTGCTAGCCTGGGGTTTCTAACATACACCACAACTGCACGTGAGTACAATGGTCATTCGAATCATAATGGGCAGGTGAAGGGTTAAAACCCAAGATCTAGGCTCTGTAACGCTACCTTGCGCTGCATGTGTAACGTTTCACTTTATGCGAGAGCGTAGCAGAGTAAACTCCAGCTTTAGGCGTTCACTGCTGATCACGTGGGCTCGCGCAGTGAAGTCACCATTCGGGGCAACTCGTGTTTAAAACTCCGGCTTTGCTCACACGTGAAGCAAGACCAACCCTGCACTGCTCCGTCAAACCACGGGATCAGGAGGACTGAGTGCCACTCACATCTGCTGCTGCTTCTTCTGCTTCTTGTTGGCCTTGCGGTTCTGGGCAGACTTGCCCTTCTTGCCCAAGCCGTGGCTCGGGTTGGTTCCGCTGTAGGACACGCTGGAGTGGAGCGCCTTCTTGCCGCCGCTGCGCACCGGCTCCGGGCTCGGGCTGGACTCCAGAGAGCTGCCGGAGAGGGAGGGAAACGCCGGTGAGCTGTCGTTCGCCGCAACGCCGATGCGAGCCACACATCTTGCGTACAACTATGGTGCCTGGAACGCGGTGCGACGATAAGAAAAGAATCGCATATACGTCGTTGCAGTTTTTGGCGTCGGTAAAACACTGAAGCAGAGCGCGTGGTTTAGTCCATGACGCAGCTCGAGGGTACGATAGGGGACGTATTTGGGTCGCATAAATTTGAGTTTACGCCGACTTGCTCCCTCTCCAAGCCGCTTGGGCGGCGCTTGGCAGGGCCTTACAACAGCCGACGGGTCATCTCGATCGCAGCCTTGTCTCAAGTTTGAATACAGACAGGTACGCGGAAGATCGAACACAGGATGACACTCACTCAACTGCTTTGGGGGATGCAGTCCGCCGCGACGCAAAGAAACGCGAGCGAGCCGAAAAAACGCCGTCTCCGTGTCTAAAAGCACGTCACGTGAAAATGCCCCTATAGGGGGTTCCCTCCCAACCGATGCCACCTAGAAGACAAGCCTTCCACCAAACGTTGTCACTGGTGGCCCCACGCAGCGCCACCTAGCTCACGTCAGCATTGCCACCGGCGTGTTCACACGCAGACGCCAGGGCGGATACGCCTGTCACGCACGAGTCTCGTCTTCTAGGTGGCACTGTCCCCACCCGGTGCAAGAGAGGAGGCACCCCACCTGGAACGCCTCTTCTTCCTGCGGTCCCTGGGTGCTGGCTGCGGCGGGCTCCTCGTCTTTGACCTGGAACGTGACCTGGACCTGGACCTAGACCTGGACAGCCTACGCCCGTTCCCCCGCGACCACCCGTCCGACCTCCGGCCCCCGCCGCTCTTGAGCGGGATGTAGCCCGGGGCGACTCGCGGCCCCCCGCTCCGACGAGGGAGCCCTCTTGGGGCCCAGCCTGTTCGACACGGGTGCCACGTGTCCCAGCCTGCGGGCCAAGCTGCCCCGGGGGCTGGGGGGGCCCCCGGGGCCCGGGGTGGCCGGCGAAGAGAGGAGGGAGGACGACTGCGTCCCCTGCGGCCCCTTCTTGTCGTCGGGGGTCGGCTGGGACGGGGTCGAAGACGGCGGCGGCGGCGCGGGCTTGTCCTGCTCCTGCTGCAGGCGCTCGCTGTGTATGCTGCGGGGAAGGGACGCGAGAGTCGATGACTTTGGAAGTTGTGGCTCGTACAATTGTAGTCGGCGACGAGTGAAATAAAAATTTGGGGGTTTTACATGCCGAACCAAGGAAGGGCATCTCGCACGACCCAGCAGAGGATCGAGAATCGATTTCAGCTACCGGGGGACCTTTTCCCGTGCAACCGAAACCTTGACTACACGGCGCCTTCTCCACAAAGATTGCGAACACCTCGGCAGGAATTCAAATCTGCCACCCGGGAATCCGTAGACCGGCGCCGGCGTCCTTCGATACGCCACTGACCACAAAACTTCTCTAACGCTACGGGAGAGCCTGCTACACGACCATGTGCGGCAAGGCGGCTAGAAGACACCAATCTAGCAACCACATCCAGGAGGCTGGCAACCGGGAGTTGTTGACGGAATTTCTGACCCACCCTGAACAAGTCACCGAAGAACCGCGGTGACTCATTGCACCGAGAGCATTTCTCGTTAGTGTGTTTGCGGCTCTGTATATTCAGTCGACTGATCAAACTTCCTTTTCTGCAACTTCCTCCAAGATGACGTCATTCTTCATTCGTCTTCTTGCCTCAAAATGAATCCTCCGTACCGCGGTCGCCGTCAAACATTAGCGCCGCGGGTATAGGCGCTGCGAACCTGTACACTCACTTGCCTGGCACTTTGCTGCTAGCAAAAACGCCGTTTCGTTTGAAAACAAACAAAAATAAAAAGCTAATTGCTAAGTTATGTCGTTAGAGACCAGTAAAGAATGACCGGCTCTCGCATACAGTGGTTAATTACAGATGTAAGAAAACATTAGTGTATGAAAAATTGTTTTTGAAAACAATTTGAAATCGAAAATTCGAGGCGGCTCATTGAGAGTGGGCCGGCCAAAACAAAAATGCCCCTTCCAGAACAATGGCGCTACTGGCGGCAGTTTGTAACTCCGTACCCAACTTTCACGAAAGCTCCTGGACCAATGGCGTACTGAAGGCCTCAACCGGTGTTTTGCCTCGGAATCACAGAGATGGCAATCGGCGACAGGTCATTAAGAACCGAGTTGATGCTCCACCTCGGGCACCAGCTTTCAGCCTTTGACAGCACATCAACGCACATGCAGCCAGAGCATGGCAGGAAGCAATGAGCACATGCTGGAACCCAAGCGCACACTGGGTTGCAGCCGATTTATGTGGCAGACTCCCGTGCTCAAAGAAGCTAATACTGGGCGCAGCTCAAGCTACGCCGCACATCCTGTGTCTTCCAACTTTATCCCCTAGACAATTTATCGTAGTATCCGTACGCCTGCTAACTGAACTGTTACAAAACAATGTTGATGCAATTCGCCTGTGGTATTGCACAATCTCGCTGCTTTAAACCCCACCAAAATTAAGTTGGTTGTCTCTTTTTCCCACAAGGCAAATGTAACTGTCCATCCCTATAAATTGTACGACTCACACATTTCAAGAAGTTCAGTTGTATATGACCTTAATGTTTTGACTGACTCATGCCCGACTTTTAACTAGCATGTTTACAAAATTACAGTACAATCTTGATAAACGGAACCTGAAGGGACCGGGAAAATCTGTTCCATTTATCAGGAGTTTCATTTACTGAGAGTATGTAGTGTAGGTACACTAAAAATGTTGAATGCCAGTTTAAATGCTGTTTCCACAAGTGCACACTTTGTAAACACCAGTAAGTGAATGTACAAGGCAAAATAATGACAAAAACACCAAATTGCTGCTTTTGTATATTCACACAAACCGTGTAAAAACGTTGAAGCAATATTCATGTTGTTAGGCTACTTTTGGGAATGGCATACTTCCTTGCAAGCGCCGTTTTTGTGAAGCAACCGCTATCGAAATCATTAATGACTTCGATGTTTTTTTCTAACGTGAGCGCACGGTGTTGTCGCTTCGTGGCCGCCATCGCAGAGAGTAGGACACTAGGCCTAAGATGCGAGCAGAAGCCTTGTTGAGCCAAGCCTACCCAACATAGCCACCTATGCGTAAAAAATGAGAAAAGAAAACTCCCAAAATCATGTGTACATGCTAATTTTGGGCAATAAAGCTAATAAATATTAAGAACATTTTTAAAGGGGCTGTGCAACGATTTTATGATTAAAAGAATTTGCATCTTGTCATTTTTACGTTGTTCATCGTGTCCCAGAGATTACAAAAAACATCTCCTTCATTAAAAAATGTCGCGATTAAGCTGCGTAATCGCAAAGCAAAAGATCTAGCTTTTTCCCCACCTGCAGCCCGAAGCGGCAGCCGAAGCAACTACGGTGAAAAGATTACGTGACCTCGCTCGGCTCTAAGCTGCAGCATAACGCCCGCTAATGTGAGCGGAGAGAGGGAGAGGAAGCGTCCTCCGAGATAGCACACGGGAAGCTACACGGCACTCCGAATGACGTCACTGGGAGTGCGACCAGGTGTGACCCTGAAGACTGGGAGTGAGTTGAGGGTGCCCAAAATGCCAATATTTATCTTTTTTTTACGCAACAACTAGGACACGCAGGCGAAATGCGGCTTTCTGTTCTTTACTTCAAAAGTGTCAGAGGGCAAGTTCCACAAATCTTTGACCGAAGTCCGGAAATCGTTGCACCCCCCCTTTAATACTGTTTTATTACTCAAGTTATTTTTCTTTTCTGCGATAGCAAAAATATGTCGGCGACAAAGTTTCGTTTTCGGTTCCGTTTACCCGGAGGCGCGAGAATTCGAGTTCCGATTAACGGGATTACTTTTACCATTGCGTGAATACAAAACCAAACAACTCCGAGATAGTTGTTTCGTTTAAGCAACAATTCCGTTTAAGCGATTTCTGTTTAATGAGATAATGAGATTCTACTGTATTAATGATTTCTTACACATCCTAGGCGTAATTTAACGCATTAACTGTAATTTCCGCAGTTACACGCGCATACTGCATCTACTTCGGTCTTGAGTTTTATCAATGTTGAACTTTTCTTCTATTGTATGAAATTCTCTGGGCTTCAGTCAAATGCTACGGTTAAATGCGTACGGCAACGATTTCTAAGAATTATCTATGACCACCACATTGGACAGAGAGTTTATGATTATGTACGTCTCTTCGATACATTTGGTCTTTCGGATAGACAATTAGTTCGCGACATGGTTTCATTTTCATAAAAACTGCTCAATGTTATTGATTCCCCCTGTTCTTGAGTAGAATCTCACTTCATGTTCCCCAGCGACAAAACCAAACTTAAAATCTAGGTCTTCAATGGCTCGGATGCCGACCACGTATGACAAGTGTTTGAACCTTGATTTGAACTTTTTCACTGCCCTTGCACGTTTTAAAAAGTGTAATACTGAAGCTCACTTTGTAGTGTGAAAATATCTTAAGTCTGCTTGTCTTTCACTTTGCGCAAGTGTAACCCTTCAAAGGCCTCATTAGCTGTTTGGGGCACAATAAAACGCGGATTGATCGATTAACTGAAAAGATGGACTGCCTTTTTCTTTTCTGGTGAAATTGCAGCCCTAAATTGCTCCGCGTAAAATGGGCGTTGGAGGGGAGGGTGTACTACCTGGGAAGGGGCTCGTTGTCCCAGTCCATGGCCCACATGTCCCCACCACGGTGCATCTTGATCAGCTTCCCCTTCAGCACTATCTCCACCTGGTCCCTGTCAAGATCCGACTTGCACTTGCCAAACGCACGCATGGCGTAGCGTCTGAAAACACGACGAGGAGAGAGTTCGTTCAGCATCCCGTCCGACAAACGAGTTCGCGTTCTCCTCTCTACCCGCCCGCGATGCTTTACAAACTAATTGACACTTCATTTGGCGAGTACTTACTTGAGGCTCTCTGGCCAGTCACGGCCGTGGGGAGTCAGGTTGGCCCTGTAATAATAAAGAAAAGAAAAACTCCGTCTTTTATGGGAGGACACTACCTGGGAATGTCAACTTTTGAACTGCTCACTCAATCGGCGTGAAATCTGTGGGTGGTGTTTGCAACCATACAGAAGGTTGCCATGAGCAAAAGTTTCAGTCCTGTAAGCCAATTTTGCGAGGTGCTATACCCCCAGAACAAAATACCATATTTTCCGGACTATAAGTCGCACCCTTGAATAAGTCGCACATCCGTATATTCAGCCGTTTTCGTGTGGAAAGTTGGTATATAAGTCGCACCTTTGTACAAGTTGCTCCTCTTTGCATGGTTCACACGGCGAGTTCTTTAGTTTACGCGCATTCGTATCGCAAAATCGGAGTTTCGCACAACTGCTAGATCGCACGTAGTACATACATACCGCTTGACGCGCATTTCAACTCGCGAGAAATGCCCATAGCATGGTGCTGTCTGGCGGGGTCAATCGAGTGTTTCCCAACAAAAGGACATAAAATGCGGAAAATGAGAGGGTAGCCGACTTTATTCGAGCGAACGCATGCCGAGCGAACTCGTGAACTAAGTTTCGGAGCACTAGGCCTAGCCTAGGCCAAGCCCTGGAGACGACGCGAGCATCGATGCGCAAGCAAAAAGATGAAGCTTGACATACTTTTCTTGGTACCTCTAAAAGATCGGCTAGCCACAATCCTTCCTTTTACATGTAGCAACACGGCTGGAGCATGGCACAAGACTGCTCATCAAACGGAAACTAAGAAAGACGTGAGAAAATATTCTGCAATGCATGTATACCACCCCACTTACTTTTCAGTGCTACTGGACTGAAGCAAACCACCCACTTACTTTTCAGTGTTACTGGACTGAAGCAAAAGAATACGGAACCATGGCTGAACTAGGCAACATCAATAACATGCTGTAAAAGCTTTATTCTCACTGTCTTGCCTATCCACATTTAGCCGCTTCGGGAAACCATAAAAATTAAAATATCTCGCATTCAGAGTCAACATTGTGCGGCGACAGCGGTGCCTCCTGGCGGGGAAACACCACCTATGGCTACGTAGTTATGCTGCTCTACAAAAAATAGGGCGCAACGTACAAAAAAAAAAAAAAAAAAATGCCGTCGCACTTTTAAGACATTTTTTTTTTAATATTTAAGTTGCATTGTTGTGTAAGTCGCACCAAGAAAAATGTTTGAAAAAAACCGTGACTTATACACTGGAAAATACAGTAAAGCATAGCTTGGCATGAAATCTACTCGATGAATCGTGTATTGCTGAGAAATGGTGTTGATAACCACATATTTTTCTGGCGCAATGCATACTGGAATACCTATTGCAAAATTCTATAAGAAAATTAAAAACAAAAAAGTAATGAACAAAAAAATTATTCTGCAATTACCAAGTTATGCAAATTACAATTTTTTATAATAAAGAAAACATGAAAATGCAAAATGTAAGTTTGCAGCAACCGGACTCGTTAAATGTTCAATATACAAGCTTGAAAAAATGAAGACTCTCGATAGTCTCATACTGAAGCGATTGATATTTTAAGTGAAATTTATGCCAAAAAATTGGAACGGAGATAAACGCGTTCAAAGTGCTCAGAACCTCTACCTTTCGTTTAGCTACCGTTGGACTGAAACTAATTTACAAACAAATAACTCCGCAGTATAAACAAACACAACTTTCTGAGAATACTCTCTAGATGTTGCTGGATGTAAATATGCTGTTTTTCAAGGCCAACTTTTTTTTGCATAAATTTCATTTTTTGGGGCTTCCTGCACTTTTCGCCTGGGTTAAATATAAAATAGCACACACTCAGTTTAGATCGTGGCGATTCATGCTATTATGCAGGTACTACAACGTGCCAACAGGAGACCGAGAGGAGAAAGAACAAAGACGAGGCAAACCCACGGGTCGACAATGCATCCAGGCACCGTGCCTGGGCCAACACGACATTGGACAATGCGTCCCAGGCACTGTGCTTAGTCAAACACACCACTTGACAATGCGTTCCAGACACTGTGCCTGGACAAACACACCAACTGACAATGCGTCCCAGACACTGTGCCTGGACGAACACACCAACTGACAATGCACCCCAAGTTATGTGCTTTGGCAAGCGTGCCAGTTGAAACATTGCAGGCAGCGTGTCTAGGCAAATGCGCCACTTGACAATGCATTCCAGGCACTGTGCCTAGGCAAACATGCCGTTGGACAACGCGCCTCAGGCACTGTGCCTTGGCAAGCGTGTCAGTTGAAACATTGCAGGCAGCGTGTCTAGGCAAATGCGCCACTTGACAATGCATTCCAGGCACTGTGCCTAGGCAAACATGCCGTTGGACAACGCGCCTCAGGCACTGTGCCTTGGCAAGCGTGTCAATTGAAACATTGCAGGCAGTATGCCTAGGCAAATGCGCCACTTGACAATGCGTTCCGGGCACAATGCCTAGACAAACGTGCCGTCTGACAAGACGTTTGAGGCACTGAGCCTAAGCAAATGCGCCGTTTGACGACGCGTTCCAAGCGCTGTGCATAGGAAACGCGCCGTTCGACAACACACTACACCCACTGCAACGCTGGGGACTGGCAGTGTTTTTCTATAAATAAACAAGTTTTCAAATACAGTATTTACATTATCGTTGCGTTCCACGTTGTTTGGAGTCTCCTTCATTGCCTCCGACCACTCTTCTTTGTCCTCTTCTTCCAACACAGACAAGGAAATTTCAACATGCACCATGTCTAAGCCTACGTGCCATTCGACACGTTCCAGGTAAGGTGGCTAGAGAAACGCGTCCGCTGACGCATTTCTCCGCGCAAGCGAGCGCCTCGAACGCACCAAACCCCACGTAAATGAGCGCATGACGTCCCACTCACATGCGGTCCTCCAGCCTCTGTGCAGCGTTCTGCGCCCATCGCTCCTGGTTGGGCCCTGGGGGTCCCTGCTGCTGGGGTCCCCATCACTGTGCGCCCCCCTGGAAGCCGCCCCTGCCAAACTTGTTGCCCTTGGGGCCCCGCTTGGGCAGGCTGAAGCGGACACCCCCGCACCCGGGGCCTCTGCAGTCGCACAAACAGGGACACAAAACAGAAAAATCACTTCCCTCGTCACAGCCGGGCCACCCAAACTTTCCCTAGCCAAATGCACGAAGAAAACAATAGAAGTTCCAATGTCTTTCTGAACCTTTCTTTTCTAAAAGAAATCTACTCCTTACTTTTGGGGGCATCATTTAATCCAGAAAACTTCAGAATTCAATGGTAAACTGCCACTAATAATATTTTGAAGAAGCTTGACCGGTTCTCGGCTTGTATGTCTTGTACAGTATGTGAGCATGTTTAACTTTCTAGCAAGTCTTTGTGTGGAGTCTACGGGCAGACTTTCCCACCGTCGTGGTGCAGAACAAGCCGTATTAGCTCGGGCCGAGCAAAGGCGGAGTTTAGACCTAAGCTAATGTGCCACAACCACATTTGCTCAAGTCAAAATACGTGACGCTACTTGAATCAACAAAACATTTTTCTACGGAAATTAAAATAAATTTGTACTTTCTTAAATTTTGAATATCGTCGAAATAAACAAACAGTCAAACTAAAGTAAAGCAAGCTAAGGGGCCCTCAAATTCTTTTTGTAGATGCTTGTTTTTGATGGCATATCATTTGTTAAGGCCCTGTCACACTGAGGCAACAGTTGGACAACTCTATCCGGCAACACGGGGAAATCGTGTTGCCGGCGACCCTGTCACATCGAGGCAACAACAACAGTCGGAGCAACATGTTGCTGCCGCCCGGCAACCGTGTTGCCCAATTTGTTATCCGACAACCCTGTCACACCGCGCTGATGGCGAGGACGACACGGGGAACACTTCTCCATCTTGATTGTTTACCTTCGTTCGTATGCGGCGCGAAATCGCTAGAAATGTGACTCTACAAAGTGCTAGTGCGTTCGAAGGGCCGGAAATTACTACGGTACGACATTATCCAGTGACTGTGGTTAGAAAACTTGACACGGGAGTATTTTCCGCTCCTTATTTTAACAAAATGTTCTTTATTCGCTGACAAAGCAGTCAGCCCTAACCGAGGAAAGTGACATCGCTGATATATGTTCGGGATTTACGCCACCGTATGAAGTGTTTCTGCCCGGTTCTTTCTTTCATGAAATTCCTATATTTACTGTAAAATTTATTCAACACCGGCAGCACCCCAAAGCGTCTTTTGTAGCGTGGTGTTGAACTGAACTGACAGTGCTTAAAAATTGCGACACTGACACGATCGGCCTTCATAACAATCGGTGGAATAAATATTTTTCAACGCTGTCTATTTGCCTACCGCCTGCTATTTGATCGCTTCATTCGCCAAAACGTCCTGGGTATTTGTAAAACAAATCAGGTGTCTGGTAGCGGCTGTTTTCAAGTTCCAAGCATCAACAATCATGATCAGAGTGGTCGTTTTAATGCCTCGATATTTTATTCTTTGGTTTTCTGGATTATTTTTATTATACTTTATCAGCGGGTGAGTAGGCATGCCATTTTATTTAATTATCAGTAATGTGAGCTGGTCTCTCGGCAGTTTTAATTTCAAAACCAGTGAACGTTCACGACCGTAGCTGTGACCATTTCGGAAATCGCTTTCCGTAAGCAAAAACATTAATCAAAAATATTTTAGCTGCACGCCAGCCTAATTATTGTTAAATAACGTTTTCCAAGCATTTATTTGAGTAAGACGTTATTGATAGGGGACTAACTCTACCATCGAAGCTATCTATGTTGTCGTGTTGCCGGCCCGAAATTCGCTCAGCCAGCGATCAGGGCAACACACGTTGCCCAACACGAGTTGCTACTGTTTTTGTTGCCGAAAGCTGTCATACCGAGGCAACATTTTAGTTGTCGTCCATGTTGTCGTGCTGTTGCCGCGATGTGACAGGTTTGTCGGACAACACGGGGAGCGAGCAACAAGTTGCCCGACTGTTGGACGTGTTGTGTTGCAGTTGCCGTTGTGTTGCCTCAGTGTGACAGGGCCTTTAGGCTTTAGTCAATAAAAATGACCAGTCCTAGATGGCAAGATGTCCAGTAAACTCGCAGCAATAGAAATGTGTGGGCACTATTTTCCGTTCTTTTCAGGTGGGGTCATCCTGGGTTCCCTAACCACCCCCCTGAAATTTGACCACCCAAAATAGTTAATTGCACGAAGATTCCGAGCATTACCGTTATTGTTCTTTTGAAGCGCATTACGCATTATACTTGGACAAAAATGTCAAATCTTTTGGGCATTGCAGACGTAATACAGCAATTATTGTTTGAAGACACCGTCCACCGATGTTTGCTCTGTAGCACAGGAAGGGGGGAATGTCACAATCTATCATTAGAGTTAATAGAGGAATTGGCCACCCACAAGTGCAATTCCGGGTTTTTAAAATGCTCAGAGCCTGTAGCTAGAATATATAACCCTAAATAGACAACCGCACGGTCCACTTGAGTACCCCTTTTAACTGCACAATCACTTCACCTTCCCAACTGAAATTACTCCACACCCACGAATGAGGACACTCACGCTTCCCGTGCATGCCGCCGCCAAACTGCGGGGGCGGCGGCCTCTGCTGGGGCCCCTCGCCCCCGGGACCGCCCCATGCCGTTGCCGCCGTAGCCGTAGTAGAATCCGTAGCCGGGGCCGGGACCGTAGCCGCCGGCACCGCCGTACCCCTGCGGCGGGCCTGCGGGCGGGGCCTGCGAGTTCTGGTTGGGGTCGGAACCCGCTTCCCCATCCTCCGAAGGGGGCGGGGGAACGGGCTGCTCCCCGGGGGGAGGGGGAGGAGTCTGCTGGGCCCCGCCCCTGGGGGAGGGGCCCTCCCGGGGTCTGGGGACAGGGCATCGCCGAGGGACCGGGTAGTAGCCCCCGTTGTACATGTCCTGCGGGACAGAGGGCGAGCCGGAGATCAAGCACAATTGGCTGATGAAACGCAAAGCGAGACGAGGAAAAGCGTGGAACTGTGTTAATGAACGGAAAGGCAAACGAGCTGGAGGATGTCAGACACGACACAGCCCCGAGACTGCAGATAAGCAAAAGACAAAAAGCAAAAAAAATAACCAAGGTTATGACGAAAGTGTATTAAAATAAAAAGTGAGAAGAAAACAAAGTCACGCACTCCTTGCTTTTTTTAATGCACTGTCTGTGTGAGACACCAAAATGTTATTGAAGGCATAAAGCTCACGCCGGAGGTGGGAAAACTAAAGAACCTCCCTGTCAGTTCACCTCGTCAGCGACTAAAGAGAACAAAGTGCACGATCGGAGCACCAACCATCAACTGAAGTTTTGTTTTAAAGCAACGTGGAAATAAAACTGGACGAATGAAGGGGACCCGGTCGCAAAGCGAGATTGGCTCCATTCAAACGAGAAAACGGAAGAACCTACAAGAGTGCCTGCTCATTTCACAAGATAAAATACAAGGCCCATAGAAGGGAACGGAATCTTTGCCACCTTCGCTTGGAAACCTCCGCCCATGAATTTCTGGCACAAGGTATGCAGTGCGAAGCACGAAGTGCGAACTTATCGCACTTCTCTAGCACAGTAGAACGTCAAACAACCAATCTTAAAATTTAAAGTTGGTGTCGAAACAGAAGTAAAACCGCCAAGTTAGCGAAAGAAAAAAATGTATCCGTCAACTGGACTTAAACTAAGTTTGGCATAAAAGGCCGAATGGGATGAATCATACTTTTGGTTTCTAGGCTAGGTGGCACGAGCTACAGCCCGTTACAATGGGTACAGCCATCAGCATCCATCCATTGTCGCACCCTGTCCTATGCACCATCATTTTACTTCACGCTTGAGCGGCCACTGGGCAAGATTGCCTTGGCACACCCTTCATTCAACCTTGGCATCACCTTCGGACAGTTATAAGAACAAGCCTGCCACAAGTAGCGACCGCATGCGAAAGATATCAAAGTTCATAGAGCGGGCAACAAATCCAGCAACCTACACATTGAACCTGCTCCACAAAACAACTCGTGACCGCGCAAAACAAAACGCCAAGAACCAAACGGCCTTGAGTGGCCGCACTCACACTCACGTGGGGCGGATAGTAGCCGTAGCCGCCGGGCATTCCCGGACCGGGAGACTGGGCGTGAACCGTTGTACCTGTCGCGGCATAACGACAGGTACGCCACAATGAGCACATGGCCTGTGCAAGTTCCTAGCAAAAGTTTGAAAAATGTCCCGAACGATGCTGACACCACAGACCGCGACTCTTTAAAGAACATCAACACTTTCAAGAAGGTTCCGTTGTGCTACGACGACAAAGGGGAGGACCCACCTATGAACTGGTGTTTTGCCCCAAGTTTAAAGAAAAATGTTAATTAAAAAAATAAATAAAAAAGAGTTACGTTATTGGCAGACTGGACTAACCTAAAGGACGATATACAATCATTATCGTGAAGTTTACAAGTTTTACGACAGTTACTCCGAAATTGGATGCTTTTTTACTGGCAGCCAGTCACCACGGTCAAATTAGAGAAATTTGAACACAAGCCACCAGCATATTCTGGTGAAAACCTTTCAGCCTTTCCACTCTGGTGAAGAAAGAAGACCAGCGAAGCTATACTATAGTGAGAATGAAGTAATGGCCGGCTGCAAGTCGGCAAGCCAGAGTGGAAAGGGTGAAAAGGTTGGTAGTAGCTGTCCAGAGTCTTGTGTCGACATCTTGTTTGCCCGCGGACACGATACTGGAGAAACTAGCCCTTAACAGCTCTGCTGTAAAAGAAAGGAAGCTACGCACCCCATGTAGCCGGGGTACATGCAGCCCTGCTGCGGCTGCTGCTGCTGTCCCCAGTAGCCGTACCCATAGCCACCTGCATAGTTGGTGGCCATGTCGGCTCCGGCGGTGGGTTTGGCAGGGCTACTGCCAGCAGTCGTCTGCACCTTCTCCAGTGCCTTGCGGGCATTTTCCCAGGCCTGGCTGGGATCCACCGGCGCTGCCTGCATGTCAGCCATGCCCGCCGCCCGCTTTTCCTGCGTGGGTTATGAAACAATATAATGTCAAAAACCATTCACTACCTCTTGCTAGTTAAGACACTCTTTGAAATGAACCAATCTGCTAACGTCACTAGTGCCCAGCAGACGGCCCCAGTTGCCTTACACTTCCAGTGCGGGTTATGAAAGCAAAACAATGTCCAATAACAACTTTCCACAAGTTCCGACATGGGTTCTAGTCTGCTAACGGCTCCCTTCGAAGACGGCGCCAGCAGACGACATCAATTGCACTTAACTATTCTGGTAGCTTCTGCCAGTTCTGACATAATTCTGAAATTAAACAGTCTGCTAATGTCGCTTCTCAAAGGTAGCAAACCTTAACTTTGAGGTCACAACTTGCCACAGACAAATGAAGCCCTCATGGCCCCGAGGGTACTTGAAATAAATAAATAAAATAAATAAACTGTCACTCGCCAAATGCAAAATGAGAGTTACGCATGTCACAGGGGAAAAGATTTGGGGAATTATTAGAAATCCTTTGCTAGTCTTCCAAAAATTCACAGAATGTTGATTCCACTTCTTGATGGTAGCAGATGTCCAATGTACTTCCATGGTATTTCGTCTCGCACGATAGAAGTTGATGGCCTAGTTCAAAAACTAGGTTAGTGTGAAGGGCAAGTAGAAAACAGTTCTTTTCCTTTTCTGCCTTCTTATTAAAATGTCAGTTGAAAGTAGCGTCTGTCCTGTTGAGTCTTCTACTTGCCCTTGTCTTTTGCGCTAGCTGTTTTTAAAATACAGCGTTGTCAAAACCTGTAACTTGATTTAGGCTTTCACTTGCATAGACCGTAGGGCAAAGAAACTTGGAACAAATAGAAGGACTCAACTTGAGTGACAAATTAGTTGAGGCCCTCACCAATAAATGAGATTTCAATCATAATGTGCAAGTTATTCAGAAAGCCGACTGGTGTAGCTCATCAACGAGATGAACATCGTTCATTAACGAGATGCCAATATCAATCAAAAAAATTACCCGTTCAACGACGCTTTAAGCGACATTCTGGAGTCACGTGACCACCGGGAAAGCACATGGCCACGTCACGCTGGGACGTAAGTGTCACAAGACGCCACCAGTGTTCATGCGACAATATCACGAGCTTTAACAACGCCAATGACATCAGAACACAGCAGCGTTATCCGTGAAACATCATAATCTCACGGACACTAAAGTGCTTAGAGATAGCCCCATAAACGTTACGCATTAAACAAAAATGGACGAAAAAGAAAACGTGACGGCTCTGTGCACGCATGCCTGCACCGATGCCCCCATCAGCAGTCAATGTGGAAGTCTTGCTGCTGAGCGTGTACCTTCTGCAGCTTCCGTTCGATACCACTGAATTTGTTCCCTCGTCAAGAACAAGTATGAATGACCATCAGCGCAGCGAGACGCCATACGCAAGAACCATACACATCCTAGCCGCCTTCTTGTTTTTCCAACACGGTGATCTTTAACGTCTTCAACCTTCAGATCACGCTGCATCGGCCATGGTCTCTTTGTCTGTTAGCAAGAGGGGATCCTTGCTAACAGACGCAGTCGCTGCCGCACATACACATGTGCGGCAGCAAGGATCCCTCTGCTAACAGACGAAGAGACCATGGCCGATGCGAGCGTGATCTGAAGGTTGAACGACGTTAAAGATCACCGTGTTGGAAAAACAAGCTTTTTTCGCCGGAAAAGTTGAAAGCACACAAATGCCCGGAGTTCCATAACTGCTTGACAAGTGCGTGGGTGCAGAAACCACGACTGAAAGTTCTTGCGAGTGGAGAAGTTGTAGTTGTTGGCAAGGTAAGAGATTACTTGTTTAGTACGCAAAGCGCCGTTAAGCAACGCAAGCGCTGCATTCACAGGGGTTGTAACGTTTTCATGTGCATGCATCTCCTAGCTAGCGGGAGCCAATCACTTTCTTCTTTCCATCTCCGGAGCATGTGAAGGTGCATCTCCCGGGTCAAGCCTTAGCTTTGACAGTGCTACGGCGACACCGCGATTATGAAGATTGGCACCATAAGAACCTTGAGGGAGCCAAGAGCTTTACCAACAATGCTTACTTGAGCCATGGTTTGCCGCACGTTTGACCAAAAAAACCAGAAGACCATTAAATTAAGCATATGCAGCAAAAAGTACCCATATTTGGTAATCATTTCATCTACAAGTCCTTATCAATTATCGGAGTGACGGAGCAAACCAGTGGAGCCTATTCAAAGCGTGGAACATTAAAAACTGCCATCACTCACCACCAATGAAACATGACTCGCCAACACGATAATGCACGGCCACATCGTAGATGTGAGCAGCTGTCGCGGCCACTCAATCTTTCTCTTCATTGAGCCGCTCTGTCGCGAGGCACGCCTAAGTAACAATCGCTGGGGTACCGAAAAGACCACTTTTGAAGTGCTGGTGTCATCTTTCTTGCTTAGAAGCAATTACTCCAGCCAAACACAGCAGTTCATTACAGCCCTCGCTGCAATCACCAGGATGGACGCTGCCGGTGTGTGACGTAGGTGCAAAGCACATTATATCAAAATGGCTGTGACGCTAACCTGGCAGAACAGATTAACAGTCAAGCCAACGAAGATTGGCTTTTTTTTGTTCCTGTCACCGGCATCTGTACTTGCAAATGCAAATAAATGATTTGAATTTAACATCCCCAGAAATTGCATTCATTGGCCGTACTTGAAGTGCCTTTAGGTCAGCCATATGCATACTCCCGTTCCTCGGCATGTGCTCCTAAGAAGCTTATTTAACTCAACTTGCCGCTCAGGGCAGGAAGTGAAGAACACACAAAAACGCTGTGTAGCCAGTTAATGTAATTGGAAAACCTACACAATTATATCAACGGCTTATTCTGGAAGTCCTATCCAAGAGTCCGACGTTCATGAACAGCGAAGAACGACTCGAGCAAGGACCGCATGAAATGATAAAAAAAAAGGTTAAGTGACTCACCCTAATGAGCAGACTAATTGGTCACACACTAATGAGCTTGTGCCAAGCTGCCGACAGTTTACTCCGCAACGGGGGACAAACTCAAAAGCTGTCGACGTCGTTTGAAGGATTGGGTGAAGCTCAAGGCATAATGGGAGCTCGTTTTACTTGTTTCTTTCTTCCTTTTTCAAGACTGCTAGAACTTCTGAGGTTACTTTTCGCTAGTCGACGCATGGGACCGGTTTCAACGGGTTTTCACGAGCTGCTATGGCACTAGTCAAACCTGCCACGGGCTCAGAGGTTCCTACGTCGATCGTAATCATTCTAATGACTTTCTTATCGCGATATCGGGTAGCACCGACGTTGACAAGGTATGAATTGCAAAATTCGCCGAACGAAATTTAGGCCTATCGGACGTGCTCCGAGGGCCGCAACGTGCATGTCGAACGTCGGCCTTGTATTTGACTAAAACAAGCGCCAAATCGTTCACACATTAGTCACAAACTGTCAGAAAACGAGTGACGAATAGTATACATTTTTGTTGTTGTTAAATCAGTGAGTCGAACGTTTTGAACTCACTCCCAAAGGTTGGGGCAGGGGACTTGAGCCTCAAATGCTTGAACTGCGGCCATCAGACGTGCGGACTCCGTTTGCGGGAATACCTGGAACACCTGGCAGAAGAACACATTAACGAAACTTGATTGTTAAACGCGAATATCTGGTATTTTCGGGGCCGATCCTCTTCAAAGCACGAACGACTCAATGGCGACAGAGAAGGCGCTAAAAATCTCGCCCAAGGCGACCAAAGACCGCATAAGTGCTACCGAATGCGCATGCGCGGCCGAGCAAGTCGATTGCGCAGTTTCTCTCGCGCCGCATCCGCGATAAAAAGTAGGTCATCAACCGCGAAAGCGTTTACATTGCGTCCGCACGATTGCGTTAATTTGAGACGCAATCTAGAAATGAAAAAATAAACTAACGCGCCGCTTTCGAACTAGTAAAAATGCAGATAAAGTTCATAAACGGTCCGTAAACAAAACAAACTTGCAGGCGTAGCGACACACCGTCGAGCGCAGACGACGAGAGCGAAAAGTACCTCGAGAATCCAAAATGGCGTCCACGCAGGAGGAAGAGCAAAGCTTGCGGGAATGCGAGCTTTACGTTCAGAAACACAACATTCAGAAGCTACTAAAGGACTGCATCGTTCAGCTATGCGTGAGCAGGCCGGACAATCCGGTCTCTTTCCTGCGGGAGTACTTCGCGCGACTCGAAAAGGTAAACAACACCATCCTCCCCAACCTCTGTCTCCGATGTTCGTTTGTGGCGATCGACGATCTGCTATCGAAAACGTGCGATTAACCGTTAGATATTGGATTCGATCGCGATCGTTTCTTCACAAATTCAGCATCTGACTTGGATTTACGTTCGTCGTATTCCGGTCCTCACTGAAACGCTTTCGTCGGATTAGTCGCAAAGTTGTTTAGGCCTTACACTCTTATCCATTTTTGTTTTTTTGTTTATCAATTTTTGAACGCAAAATCTCGACGTCTCAACGGGGGTAAAAGAAAAGAGTAATAAAACCTAAGAAATGCCCAGTTTTCGCGGCTTGCATGAAGGACGAGGTGTTTGTGAAACCCGTCAAAAAATATCGTCGCGAAAAAAGAAATATAAAACGACGAAACAAAAAATTGGCAATTTTTCCAACATTTTTAAAGAGGTTGTATTAATAGCACCGGTTTGCTACGCGCGCCACAAGAAGTTGGAGGGGAGCAAGCAGAAATAGAAGAAAAAAGGGAAAGACTTAAATATGTTTACTAAGTGTTTGTGTCGGGTAAATGAGCTTGGGTCGGGCAGCTTTATAAATAGAAAGAAAATAAAAATGCCGAGAAAATTCGCGCATTTGAAAGGGGGTGCTTGCAAAGCGCGCAAAAACACGTCTCTCTCCCCCCCCCCAACCTAGTCATATTCTAAAACAAAAACTGCTTTTCCCGAAAAAAAAAAATCATCCATGCAAAACATTTTTTTGGCAGCTGTGCTAAGCTGCTGTAGGGATAGGAGGCAAATTGAATCTATGACGTTCAAGGAGCCCATGTTTTCTTCATTTATGATGTGAAGTTGTCGGCTATAGTCAGTTATGGGTTAAGAAAAGTGTCTTCGAGGGAAAGGAACGTTGACTGGAGGAGGAAGCAGACGAAAATGCTGTGAGAAAAGAGGAGGAAAACCTCCTCTCTTCAGGTGTTAAGACGTTGCTTGCTCCGGTTCCTTCCTTCCTTCCTTTCCCTCGAAAACTTTTCTTCTGTAACTGACTATAGGATATGATTTCCACCCCCACCCCCTTTCCCTCTCATTTTTCTTTTCTTTTAGTGCAGTTTGCACGGTGTTTGTCGGTATTCTTTCTATCCACCGGGTATCTGTCGAACACTTTTCAGTTCCATATATTTTCCATTTCTCTCCGCATCATTCTTTCTTTTTGGCTCAAAAAACTGTCAGTGTTGTAAACGACCATTTTTCATGGGTAGTACATACATTTGATCTCGCGAGAAAGGAAGCTTGCACTGATCTCGACGGGCTGAAGCTTACGCAGTTGTGAGAGCGGGGCACAGAGCATAGAGAACATCACTATGATTCTCACATCGTCACACAAAAACTACTACGAGAAACGCCCACATCGCCATGATTTTGAAACGCAACTTGTCTCAATGGCGAAAACTAATCGAATGAAGAGAAGCCATCGGCACCGCTTTTGTAGGTCTCGTTGAGCGAGGCTTACGCGACAAGACCAACGCACATCGACGGCGAGACGATTAATGAATTCTCACATCGTAGCACAGAAGCTACCACGCACAAAAGCGGATGCCGGCACACTTCTGCGACGTAAACACGGGTCATTTCAAGAGGTCGGCTTCCCTCGGCAAAAACAATGTTGAAAGCAGCGCGTGACACATTAAAAAAGATAGCTCATCAATCCCTGACGTCAGTGAAATCAAAGAATGAGTGGAAGCGTTTAGCTGACAGAGTGAATTTAAAATGGCCGAATGTGCTTTGGCTTTCTTCACCAAACCTTCGGCATTAAATTCTGGCCTAGGGGATCCATACTAGTGAGTGTACTTCCCAAATAGTGGCGCTGCCTTGGGAGGGCAATGCCGTCACGGCATTCCATCGAAACTTCACAGACATCCACTGGGTGGTGTTTGGTTATCGTTTAATTCAGTTTAAAATACGTTTTCTTGTGTTTTCCAACGGAACATTGATGTTTCGGAGGCTCTGCTGCTACCTACGTCATGTTGAAGTAAAGAAATGAGCTCCAGAATTTGGTTTCCATACCCCTTTAATGCCCCATTGCCTTCCACTGCGAACAGGATTAAGCAGATTGTCACGAAAAAAAAATATTATTTTCTTTTTAGATTTAGATAATAATTTTTGCCAGAAACCCGGCACCCTATGCAAAGATCAATTCTCATTCTACGGTTTTTGGACGGGTAGTCGTTCTCGGCATAGTCGACCAAAGTAAAGAATGTTTCACGGTTCCGGTTAGACTTCTCAATAGTAACATGCGGCTTTAACTGGAATGTAACTATTCGCTTGGTCATTTGCAACAACCAGAGAAACAAACACAGGGGCACGGTTGCCCCCAGTTGCATGCCATTACCATACCATACGGAACATGTGCCCCTTTCGCAATAAGCGGTCAACCGGTAGTTTTGAAATGTCTTAAAGTAAAGTTAACGCCATACTAAATGCCCCTTCCTGACTTTGGAGCCCACCTAGGTATGCGAGGTACTCCTCCGCATCAGCCGCTTCTCTGAGCATTTCGGTGCAAAGCGGTGGAGCACGCTCGACTATGTGCCCGTTCTGCATTTCACACGTACAGAAACATGACAAACACTGCGATGGTGCACTTTTGACGCTGTCCAATCGGTCATATCAGCCGAGTCTGGACTTGAGGTGAAGCGAAGTATAGCAGGCTCCCTGTCGCCAGTTTTTCAAGATTGTTTCAAAATTTCCTGTATGTGCTTGCTCGGTGTACTACGGCACAGGCCGGTCCACATGTTTGCATTTGAGTCCATAGCCGCTTGGGAGCTTACAACCGGAGGGTTGCCACAGCAACCGAAGTCTGCGCAGCGCAAGGAGTCGTTACCCTGTTGCTCACGCTCGAGCGCAAATGCTTGAACCGGATTTAACCGTCCACTTTCTCTTCTCAACGCTCCGCCGAGTCACGGCGAACAGCTGGGGTTGCGTGTCGGACCGACGCGACAACGGCGGACGCTCGCCACTCACCTTGTTGCCTTCGCCTGGTGAACGATCCCGCCCGTCGGGACATGACGACGACGGAGTGCCCCGGCTCGCGGGGAAAGAGACGGCCCCTCTCAAGAGGCGCGGACTCCACAAGTTCGTCCCAAGCGCACCCCTGGGGGAAAACACAAATCGGGGCACCTGCGTTCCACATGCGTGCGTGCGAGGAGGACAGGAATCCGTTCTGGGGAAGGTGCCAAGATGCCGGCAGCACCCGCTCCACGGTGTCGTTATTTGAGGCCGGCCAGTTTGGGCGGCGGGGGTGTCTTTGGTGCCGGGTGCAACGACGACGAAAAAGTGGGTAGGCCGGCCAGTTGCGTTTGTTCCCGCCGTGTGTCTTTACCGCCGTTGCCGAGAGGTTGGCGCGAGAAGGGGGTAGACTCTCCCGAGGACGGCGTAAACCATTGTCCGTTGTCCCTGCGGAAGTCTTGAAGGTGTGGGAGGTCGTGCCGAGTTTTCTGAGTTTAGGTGTGAGCGGAGGTGCGCGAGGCTACCCCTTTGCGGTGCTTGCGTCGTGGTGTGAGGATTCGCGCTGGGTACCCTGCAGGAAGCGGCGACGAAGGCGAAGCAGCAGCAGCTCTCGCCGATGGCGACCACCCCGCCTGGCGAGGAGCGGGAGGACGAACTCTCGCCCCTGCCCGTGCCGCCCCAGCGTAACCGGCGCGGGGCAGTCAGCGCCGAGACCTACTCCGAGGAGGATGCAACTTCTTACGTCAAAAAGGTGAAGAAATTTTGTTTGTTCAGGTTTCAAGGAGAGGCTACTCCCTTCCCCGCGGGGCTATAGAGGCCCGTTCACACACACACACTGCAGCGCTGTAGACCAAGCGCTAACGTTATACTTGAAACTGCTGTATGAGCAATCTGATACATGTGACCCAGATTTTTCTTGCTTACACACAATGCAGCGCCGACTTTGGGTTATCCCAGCACCGGAGATGTATGTGTGAGCCTGCCTTTAAAGTGAAGTCCCGTGCTGCCTACTCCTAGGGTAGGTGGCCTAGAGGGACCTTTGAGGTAGACAGCATTTACCTAAATAAGTATGCAAACTTTTGCAGTTATTGTGGGTGGCACTCAAACTTTCGTGGGTAGAATTTTCCTATTGCTGCTCTCAGTGTGAAGTGTAAATCTGAGAAGGGTGGGTCAATATCTGAATCTACTCAATTATGAGGGGCGACGTCGAAACTGTGTTTGTTTAAATGCATGCTTTCCCAAGTCATGGTAGCGGCCAATCGGCAATACCCTTCAGAACGTTGCGTGCTTTTTTTTTTTTTACATGCGGCTGGGCTCCCGTGTGATTGCATACTATGACTAGTGTGCGACTGATAGGCTGGGAGTAGGATTCAGGGTGCAGATTATAAGTACTTCGTTAATACATTTTATACTCTTATAATGTGGGACTTATACTGCAACATGATGCTCCTTTTTTGTTGGATTGTGCTGTTTTTATAAATTACATTAGGCTATGTTATGATAGCTTGCGTCTGCTTGCGCCACAAGTCACCTGGACATCTGTGCTTCATATTGAGTGTGGTTACCAGTTCAAGAAGAAAGCCTGACACTCGACATTCGAGACTCGAATGTTTCGATGGCTTATACGTAACGTAAGAAAACATGAAAATGGTGCTGAGGAACCAGCCTTAATGGTTAGCTCCTTATCATGAAAACTCTTCCAGGGTGTCTAGCAACCGGGAATTGTGAGGGAAATTTTAATTACCGAGAAAAATCGGGGAATTGTCAGGGATGATGTCAGAAAGCGAGCCCAGTCAGAGAAAATGAGCCGGAATTGCTGTCGAGTGCCTTGAGCAAAGACTTGCGGACTTGGGGGTAGAAAAAGAGGCAATAAATTCTGCTTGGAGCGGAGTGCGGGCTTTTCTGACCTGATGTAGAGTGTGCTACCCAATGCAAAGGGAACAGCCGACAAATCTAGTCCAAGCCTTGGATTGGATTGGATTGAGGGCACGATACTAGGCTAGATCCAGTTAGAGTTTCCAGAGTTAGTAACAGATGGGAAAGCCGCAGACCCCAATCCAATCCAAGCCGAAAGTATCCGAAAGTGTGCATCTGGCGGCCATGCTGCCATTCGGTTATTGACGTGTGTGGTTGGGCGTCGTGTTTTCATCGTGTTTCTGGAAGTGGCCTCTTTACTGATGATGTCGGCGGCAAGAAAGTGCTTGTTTAATCCGGACTGGACAAACCCGAATATTTGGGAATATGCAAGTTGGATGAAGCCCGTGCAAAATGGTCCTCACAGTGCTTAATGCTGGATGCCTTGTGTTGTAATGGTCTTATATATCTTATATATCTAACCGCCTCTACAGTGGTCAGGGAATTTCACCTGAAATTGTCGGGGAAAACCTGGAAAAGTCAAGGAATTTCAAAATAATAGTTTGCTAGACACACTGTCTTCCTTTTGTTGGTTTCGGAAAGTTGATCTTGTCAGTGCCACTCGACCCTTCACATTCATGCAACTGCCCGCTTAAAGAGACCATGAAACGAATTTTGGGCTGGGATAAATAAGTTTAGATTGAGATTTTACTAACAGTATATTGTTACGTGGGTCAAAAGAAAGAAGGTAGAAAGTCATAAGCCTGATTTTTTTGGTACGAAAATTTGAAAACACAGTGGACTTTTTTGTACCTCCTTCCCTTCGAAAGTTCTCTGCCTTTTCACTGTGATACATCCGCAGTACCCAAAGCACGACATCGGACCTCATTTATTCCCTCTACCCATAAAAAGACAGTGCGGTGGAAGCTATGCGCTTGCCGGACCAATCGGCTGCCTCCCTTTGATCACCTGCCCTCATGCTCTGCGCCTGGGTATGAACGAGGGAGCGTGATCATGTGGCAAAAGTGTGGCTGGCCCAAGGAGCATGTAGCTTCCACAGCACTATCAGCTTAGGGGTGAACAGGGTGGGGAAAGCAATTTTTTGCCCGAGTTTTGGGCGACGGACTAATCTTTTAGGGGAGAATGGTGGTGTCCAGGTGCACAAATGAGGGTTAGAGCAAGAGGGGAGTCCCTCCTTTCTGTCCTCTTGAACTGTTTGGTACAATGTGTGATTTGTGAGTTGGGAAGGAAAGCTAAGAAGGGGAAATGTTTAAAAATTGTTTCATGGCCCTTTTAAGAGAATTGGTTGATGTGCCTCGTTTTTTTTTTTTTCTCACCGTTTGTTGAAGACTTTTATTTTTCATAAAGCATAGAACCTTTTTTTGTATTGCCAATTTGCATAAAATTAAACAAAACATTTATTTGGCTTCTAGGTGGTGTTTGATGCTCTCACTATTAATTACTGACTATCTTATGTGTTTATTCAAAATTTCTTGATTGTGTAGTACTGTTGCAATGGTAATGGAGGGCGTGAGTGACACTCGTGATTAGTAGCCAAGGAAGTAAAGGAGAATTTGTTTCCTGACTGGTGGGGAGGGGGGGGTGATTTTGATAAGAGATGGTATGTCGCAGAGATATGTATGTCCGTTTCCCATTAAATTTAACGGGCAAGTTTTTCAGCCAAGTTTAACTGGCAGTGCTTCTGTCGGAGTCTCATTTTTGCTCTAACTCGAGGCAAGACGGATTCTCTGTCTGACTCGAGTTATTCCAAATCCAAAGAATGCTACTTCAACATAGTAAAAATTAAAAAATGTTTGACTGCTTTTTTATTTAGAATTTTGCAAGTTCTGTACTGCCTTGGACGATTGGTGGCAGGCAGCTTGGTTTTGACTGTAGTACAGGGAAGACCACAGTATGCTAGTTTCGGCAAACGGGCCTCCACAAACAGGGAATCTTTACGCCCGAAGCCACTCAAAGCCTGGCTTTTGCCACCAAGACCAGCGGCGTACTGGGCATTGAGGTGATGCCTGTCTGTTTCGGGTAACGCTAGAAAAAAGGTGCTTGGACTTGCAGATGGTCCCCAAGGACTACAAGACAATGGCAGCCCTGTCCAAAGCCATAGAGAAAAACGTTCTCTTTTCACATCTGGACGACAATGAGCGCAGGTGAGTTCGAGTCGAGTCCATGCATGGCAGGATGTCTGTGCAGATCAAACAGTTCCCAAGACCGCAATGGCTGGCTTAGGAGCCAGCTATTGCGGTCTTGGGAACTATGGCGGTCTTAGTCTTAGGTAGTATGGCGGTCTTGGGAACTGTTGCAGTCTTAGGAACTCTGACGGTCTTATGGACTGTGGCAGTCTTACGAATTGTGCATGTCTAGGAGCCATGGCACTCTTATAAACTCTGGGTGGTCCTACGGACTGTGGGAGTTTTTCTTAACTGTAGCAGTCTTAGGAACTGTGTTAGTGTTAGGAACTTTCTTGGTTTTAAGAACCATAGCAGCCTTAGAAACTGTGGTTGTTTTAGACCTGTTGCAGTCTTAAGAATTATTGTAGCTTTAGAAACCATATGGTGGTCATAGAAACCATGGTGGTCTTGGAACTCTGGCAGTTTTGGGGACAATATGGCGGTCTTAGGAACCATGATAGTCTCGGGAACTGTGGTGGTCTTAGCAGCCCTGGTGGTAGAAGAACCTTTGAAGCTATAGGAACCATATGATAGTCTAAGAAACCATGTTGGTCTAGGGATCGTGGCGGTCTTAACGCTGTAACTATTGTAAGGGATCGTGGCGGTCTTAGTGCCGTGACCATTGCTGGTATTACGGCGGTCTTGGTGCCATCGCCGACAAAATTGGTAAGCAAACTCGCAGCACTGACTGCAGAGCAGTGAAGCGTACCGACAACACTGGGACACGAGTTCGCTGCTGTGACATTGGGATGTAACATTCCTGCTTGCAGCGACATCTTCGACGCCATGTTTCCCGTAGTTCATCGTGCCGGGGAGGTGATCATTCAGCAAGGCGACGAGGGGGACAACTTTACGTCCTTGACCAGGGAGAAGTGGATGTGAGTGGATGACGCGGCATTTTTTGTTGAGAGGAAGCACTGTGTTTCTGCTGGGGTCTTAAGACATCTGGTCGATTGTGCGCTAACAAGGAGAATCATATTGAAAGGGAAAGGTAGACTTGTAGATTTTTAGAGATCAGAGTTGCTGCGAGTGGATGCCATAGCACCTTTTGTTGAGAGTGCAGACAATGTTTCCACTGGAGGTCTCGTGAAATATGCTTGGTTGTGTGCTAACGAAAAGGATTATACTGAAGGGGAATACTAACCTTGTAGATTTTTAGGGTTCATAGTTGTGAGTGGATGGCATAGCATCTTTTGTTGAAAGGAAGGGCAACATTTTTGCCAGGGTCTCAGAAATATGTTTGCTTGTGTTCTTATGAAAAGGATCGCGCTGAAAGGAACCATTAAATTAGTATATTCTTGGAGTTTAGAGTTATTGTTTACGAGTTACGCATCCAAGCACATGATGGCCCTACTGTGCCAAACTGGGGACATTTTGAAAACAGCTTTATGAAAAGTAAAACTGTGACAAGGGTCGGTTTATGCTCATAAGAAGCTTACATTCTTGAGAAAAGCCGACAGATGTTGCAATGATATGGCAGACTGCTAGCCTAGTAGTGGGGCTGGGTGGTATGGTTTGCAGTATTTGAGAAACTTGGGAAAGTAAAGCCTAAAGTCCTGCAAAAGACTGGGAGCAAAAAAAAAAAGAAAAGGGATATGAAGAAAAGTTTAGGGTAACTGCCGACATATTTCTTTTGTGGAAAGACAACACTTTTAGAATAATGGAGGGCTGCTCGCTCTCTCCGAATGCAGTACATACTCGAAAGTTCTTGTTCAACCGACAACCTTACATCATGCTTCGTCGTTGCTCAAACGCTCGCACCAAACAAACGCTCAGTTGGTGGCCCGGCCTCATTAGGCAAACGAAAGGCCAGCTTGTCGCCAATGCAAGAAAAGCACCTTCTTGGCGAGCCGAGGAGCCTTCGGTTGGTTGTCGGCAGTTGGAAACTCCTGGCTGCAAAAACAACCACCAGCCACGCGCGTCTGCGACCGCCGTTTGTTTGGCGGGTGCCCGCAAGATTGCCACGTCTCTTCCCCCAGGTTTACGTCAACGGACAGCTGGTGACCACCATTGCCGAGAGCGGGAGCTTCGGAGAACTGGCCCTCATCTATGGCACCCCACGTGCGGCCACGGTCAAAGTGAGTGTCCGCACGAGTCCTTTCTTTGAAGCTGAACATCATCCTCGGTTCGCTCCTCTTTCGAGTTTTGGGGGCATGTGAGTCGTAGTGGAAAGCATGTGTCTGTCTTTACATCCTAATTTTGTTGGAAAAAATTCGACTGCTTTGAGACTTCGAAGACAGGTCAAGCTCGCGAGTTCAGCGATCTCACTCTTTCCAACCCAGGACCTGTAGTTGCCAAACCTTCTCAGAGTATTGCAACCAATGATGTATTCTCAGAGTATTGCAACCAATGTCAACCAATGACCAAAAAAAAAAAAAAGTTTTCCGAATGGTTGATGACGGCTATGTTGTCGTTGATTGATTCTGCCAAGCCGAAGTGGCTTGAGTATGATACAGTTGCGTGTTGTTTCATTCGTTAAGGAACTTGTAGGAGATATTTCTGTTTGCCTGACGTCCAAGCCTTGCTGCTAGTTTGCATCCTTGAGACTCACGAGATGTGCAATGCGTCGCCTGAAATGACTCTATCTCTGGGTTGTAGGCGAAGACGGACGTCAAACTCTGGGCCATCGACCGAGACACATACAGAAGGATTCTGATGGTGCGTACTCGTTCCTGGGGTTGCCTTCCAAACTTTTTTGTCATGAGGGCATCAGCACTGAATTGTTTCCTCCTTGCTGAAGTTTTGCCCCTGGTCGTGTAAAGATGGATTAACACTGTTAGGTGGTAGCCCATCAAAGTAAATTCTTAAGAACGCTCCCCGGGGTACCCTTGCGGTTTCACCGAGCTCTCAAATTTCCTCAACCATTACTGTCCCTAAGTAAAGCGTTTTAAGCACCATTTTAGCACAATCTGAGCCAGTCATTGATGCTTAACCACGAGTGAAACACCTCCTAGTATGTGCATTGCTGACTCGAAGCCCTGTAGTCTCCTGTACTGCTTTACCGTATAAATGCCAAGACCGGGATGCGTTCCACAGCCGTCAATCGAGACAGGTTCCTCGATATCTAACCCCCTCCCCGTTAAAAGTGTAAAAGGACAGACTCAGAAAATGTAAATGCTTCGAAGGATGAGGAGCCAGAATTCCACGCGACAACCTCTGAAGTGGAAGAAAAGTCAAACTTCTTCAAAGAATGTGGTGATAACTCATAAATATTGTTAAAAGAGCTGTGCAACGACTTTAACAATAAATAGAATTTGCATCTTCTAATTTTGACATTGTTTATCTTGTCACAAACGACAGAAAACACATCTCCTTCCTTCGAAATGTCGCGATTCTGCCGCATAGTTTCCGGGCAAAAATTAGAATATTTCTCGACCTGCAGCCGCGAGCGGCGGCCATGAGAACCACGCGGCATGACGTCAATGGGGGACTTGCAAAAAGATACAAAGTTTTGCAAATACCTGCTCGATAGAAGGTAATTTTTCTACAATTCTTGTCGTTCCAACATAAATATAAATGCGTCAAAAACCTGGTAGTATCATTGACAAAACTTTGATTATACGGAGTTTTAGTGGCACCATCTATCTGAGGTCAACGAAACCGTCAGCTCTATCTGCTACCGCGAACAGCCGCCAGAAACCGAAGGGGGACGGGGGCAGAGCCAGACGGGGATGGCCGGACCCGGACGTTGGCTCTTTCTTTTGCCATGTTGATCGCGCTGGCTGCGCAGGCACGTGGTCATGTGGTCTCGAGCAAATGAGTTCTCGCTGCTCACTGATGGCCCTAGAGAGAGCTTCACCGGAACCCCGCGTGACGTCCATTCACATCACAGCGCATGTGACTCGGAAGGTGGTGAAGGAGTTGAGAGGTGCCGAAAACCTCAATCTTTGTTTTTCTTTTATAAAAACTAGGACATGCAGGAAAAAGTGTTTTTTTGTTTTGTGTTTTACTTCTGAAAGGTCGAGACACCAACTTCCAAATTATTTAAGCAAAGCACTGAAATTGTTGCACAGCCCTGTTAATAAACATGTCAACTATGCAAGGAAATGTCGATCCATCCTGTGGAAACGAGCGGGGAGCGTTCCGGCCTAACCCTGTCCTTACGGCACTTTTTTCTGCGCGTTTGCAGGGAAGCACTATACGGAAGCGCAAGTTGTACGAAGAGTTCCTCAGCAAAGTCTCCATCCTAGGTGAGAGGTCCCACTCTGACCGACGGCTCCCGAATGACGAGGCTGTCGCGACGGGGTTTCTACGTCGCCCACCAGGGGCCGGTGTGGCGCTCAGGTTGGATACGAGGGCCACTTCGGCGTTTGGCCGGAGCTTGAATTTATTTGACGAAGACGCGAGTTACAGCCGAACGCCGCTGCAGCACTGGCGTCGTTAGTGCAATGCAGCACTGGCGTCGTTAGTACGACGAAGTACTTGCATCATCGGTGCGACGCTGCACTTGCGTCTTAGGTGCGACACAGCACTCGTGTCGGTGCAATGCAGCACTCGCATCATTAGTACGACGAAGCACTTGCATCATCAATGCGACACAGCGCTTGCGTCGTAGGTGCGACGCAGCACTCGCTTCGTTGGTACAATGCAGCACTCGCGTTGTTGGTATGACGAAGCATTTGGGTCATCGGTGCGACACAGCTCTTGCGTCGTTGGTGCGACGCAGCGCTTGCGCATCATAGCTGCAACGCAGCACTCGCATCATTGGTGCAATGCAACACTTGCGTCGTTAGTGCAACACAGCGTCGTTAGTGTGACGCTGTGTTGCACTAACGTGAGTGTGACGCATAGTTAGTGTGACGCCGCACTTGCGTCATCGGTGCGACGTGGCACTTGTGTCGTTTGTGCAGTCACCGAAGAGATGAGAACTGCAGGGCGTCTTTGAATGCGCGTGCACGCTCGAGGCGCCAAAGCATCGTCGAAGGCGGGAAGCTCGTGCGGGAGGCGAGGCAACTGAAGCTCCTCCCTGCCGTTCTCATTCTACCAGTGACTATGGTCTAGGTGGTGTTGCTTCAACTCAGGTTAGGGTGAGGGCAGAGCACGGTGTAAGATGTATATGGGTGTGGACACCAAGAGCATTGCAGCTGCCAGATCAAGTCCTCGCCTCGCCTTAGTCGCTAGCGCCACCACCAGACGGATCCTCGATGAGTGACCTGTCGTGGGCCCGATTTCCCGTGCTTCTCTATAGGAAACGCGCTTGTTCTTCAAGTCGTTCCCTGGGTGGGCCACATCGTGTAGAACTCGGCACTTGTGCTACGGGTGTTACTTGGACCCTGTTTTGTCGTCGACCCTAGTTTCGTGCCTCGATGGCGGCAGTAAAGGTCTTAAGAAAACGCCGAAGCGGAGAGATCGCTGGCGTGGCGTTTCAGATATCTCCCCGCCATGTCGTAAGGGCACACAACACGGCGATCGCGTCGCAGCGTTTGCCGTTTGTGTGTCCTCACGTATACACCAACTTAGCTCTGTTACGTCGCACCGCGTGTGGTGGCGCTTTGGGCGCATTTCCAGTCTGGGGGTGTGGGCAGAAGTGGCTATGTGGGATGGGCATTCCTCTGTTGTTTTAGATGAAACCAGAAAAAAAACAACTGCCTTTTTGTCAAAATGTCGTGACCAGGGCTGTACCAGAAGGGCCCGAAAGCTTGGAAGATCAGTTTTCATGTGTTTTCTGCCTGCTCGGTCTGTCCAAGAACGTGGATGAGGTGCCGTGGAAAGGGGAATTGAGACACCGTTGAACCACGATTGCTTGTGCGAGAAGCACTTTGGGTCGAATTCTTGGACACTTGTTTTAGTCAGATTTATTTGTTTTGTTTCAACACAAATATGGGAAAAATGTCGAGCGGTTCAGACCACCCATGGACCACATTCAGACGGGCGGCCCATCGTTCAAACTGTCATTTGCTCTTTTAAATTCGTCTGTGAAAATGGCGGGCGAAATCTCATCATGTGAATCGGGCTTTAGCGTCCGTTCTGTGGCGTTCAAGCGAAGGAATCGCCGCACTTCGCATTATTTGCACAAGAGGAGCCTTCATAATTTTGTTCAGGCCGCTGAAGTAGTAGATATTGCTAGGAAGATGTAGAATCAGCAATCGCAACGCGAAAAGAGCGCGTGGAATCGCCGGCGCAGACATTACATTCCAATGTTTGTTGGTGTAGGACGTGGCGCTTCTTGCCACCACCCCATCACGCACGCACATCCCCAGTGGCTAGGGCACTCCGGTTTGTTTGTAAACATGAGTTGATGTATATTTATCTTGCACCATGGAGTAGAGCCGCCAAATAATTACACTTCAATGTAACAATGCTTTAGCCATCTTTTTTATTTTTTTTTTAATAATGGTAGTTAGTCATTTAAAATTTTGTCTGAAATTGTGGGAAATGCTTTTGCATTCTCCGGAAATGCTGAAACTGGCACTGCATCTCCAGCCCCTGTAGTCGCATTTTGTGTGGTGGTAACCTTTGCCAATTGCACCCGCCCTGCACTAGGCAAAATGGCAGCATCCATAAGTCACTTGAGGAATGGAGTGTCAATGCTGCAAGCGTAGCAGCTTATCCATCGTGGCTCTGGGCGACGAGGGAGAGAGGGGGCAGGGCGGTCGTCGAGATGGACCGTTCGTTCTCTCCGCAGAGAGCTTGGACAAGTGGGAGCGGCTGACAGTGGCGGACGCGCTCGAGCCCGTCACGTTCAACGACGGCGACGTCATCGTGGAACAAGGGATGCCCGGAGACGACTTCTTCATCATCGAGGAGGTGCGTGCATCCCTGCCGGCCTACGAACCTTCGCCGCTCTCGTCGCGGCTCTGCAAAGAAGGCTGCCCGTTGGCTCTTGGGCAGATTTCAAGTGCCGCGTCCGCAGCCGCATGTCGGCGGCATGCCTTCTCTTTCCGTATTCTAAACGTTCTTTTTGCGCATCTGCTTTTTTCCTCGATCGGCGCCAGCGAAAGGTTGCCGTCACGGGCAAAGTGCTACCCCGCGGTTACGGCGGGAATTCTTGGCCGAGAGGCGTAGAATGCTCGCGTACACATACTGTGCGTACCATCGACTCGCTAACACGGGTGACGGACGACGACGGGAGTGACGAAAGGGCGCTCCCGCGTTTTGTTCTGTTCACAACTGTGCGTCTTGCCAAAGCCTCTTGCCGCGACGCGTGCGGCGGGGCGTGAGCTCTTCCCGACGACCAACCTGTGCCGGCATGTTGCAGGGGTCCGCATCCGTGCTGCAGAGACGTTCCGAAAGCGAGCCCCAAGAGGAAGTGGGCAGGCTCGGGCCATCCGACTACTTCGGTAACCGCCCTCCCCTCATTCATCTAATAACAAACAATAATTTTATTGAATGCCTGTTGATTAATTAATGACAGATACTTCATCCACCTTTAATAAACAATTGTAATTGACTAATCCCAATGACCTTTTTTTTATAGATGTTGGCACGGCAACTGTACAACTTGTTAGCTTATTCTGCATTGAAATTGTCGCGCGGCACTTGTAATAAGTTATCCATTCAGCCAAGCAGAAACTGTGTCATTTCTTTGGCTGAGCACCAACTGTATCATACTGTGTCATGCTCTGGTCAAAAAGTAGACCCTTTTCAATATTCAGTGCCATCAGGTGGCCTAAGAAGCAGTTGCACTTTTCGGCAAACTTATGCCAGCCATGAAACTATTTTATCGGGCAGAAAACTTCCGCACGTCGACGGCAGATGAGAATTGGTTCTTCAATCACCTCGTAATTATCTCTCGATTAGCTTCAGTTTCGATGGCGTTTACATAAGTAATGGCCAGTACAAAGCGGCGGCCCATAAGCCCCTCAATTAAATTTCCGCCATTAAACGGTTTTAGAGCTAGAGTTGCGCCGAGAGATTGATTGGACCACCCTCCGAAATAAACGCTTATGCAGCCGTCGTACAGTAAACTTTCAATAATTCTACCTCGACGAGACCTTGAAATTTGGTTCAATTATCCGAATGATTGAATTAAAAAAAGGACAGAAAAACGGTTAAAATTAAACTTCCTTTTATTGTCCAGAGTACTCACGGATGGTCTGCTGCCGTCTGCGCTTAAAACGCGTGCCCAAAAGCAGGCTTCGGAGAGCAGCGTAACTAAACGTCACGTCCCCAAAAAATCACGCACTACAAAAAGAAGAAAAAAAAAGTAAGTTTTATGAGTTGATTTTGGAGCCAAATCAAAATCAACTCGACGACCAAAAAAAAAAAAAAGGAAAAGAGATTTTGCGTTTTTGGTGCGCAGATGGACCGCACACGATGCTACAGAGAAGCGCTTTGAGAGCGCTCGGCGAGAAAGTTTCGAGCCGACTTCGACGCCGAGCAACCAGACCGTCGGCAAAAAAAAAAAAAAAGGAAAGGAGAACTTACGTTTTTGGTGCGTAAGATGGAGCGCACACGATGCTACAGAAAAAAAAATGCGTGCACTGGCTCATGCGCGCTCGACCACGTGCTATGTTTTCCGCACTACTCCACGCCAGATTGGTTGCGCTGGCTCGTGTCATTCGCTACGGTCCATCTCAACGGTGTAGAGGAGCAAGCGCATATTTGCGCACATTAGCTTTGCAGCAAAGGGCCCGTGTTTTGCCGTACGTTGGTGGTTTTTCTGCCGTGGTGCCCTGCAATGTGAGCCCACGCGCATTCGCTCGGGACGAATCATCCGATGCGGAGTCTTCCCGTGTTCGAACTGTCAAACTTTTCCTCCCATAGAAATGTATGGGCGCTCGCCGGGACTTTCGAACACGATCGAATTAAACCAAAAGTCGAATTAACCGAGGTCGAACTAATGAAAGTCTACTGTACCTAATTCGTGCATCATGTTGTGCCGACGTCTCGAACGTACAGGCCCGCATGGTTGCATCTTCATTTTCCTCCTTCATCTGCCTCAAAGATGCTGCCATTAGTTTGGCACAGCTACCACACACACCGAGATTACGATAGAGATCAGAGCCTGAGCTTCGAAGAGGGCCCATCGCAAACTCGAGCGCCGATCGTTGTCGTGCAGGCGAGATCGCCCTGCTGCTGGACCGGCCCCGGGCGGCCACGGTGGTGTCGAGGGGTAACCTCAAGTGCGTCAAGCTGGACCGGTCCCGCTTCGAGCGCGTGCTGGGGCCCTGCGCCGAGATCCTCAAGCGCAACATGACCCACTACAACAGCCTTATCTCCCTGTCCGTCTAACGGGCCTCCGCACCACGCACCGCCGCCCCCGGAACATGCACCGGTGAGCATCGACGGAATGCGGCGTTTGCCAGCGCGTTTGGCGTCTCGTTGGCGGGTAGATCAAACTACAGGGGGCGCTTTGTCCGGCTTGTTTTCCCCGGAGCCCGGTGCCTACCGAACATGAGGTTTGTGGATTAGATCCCTTATGCAGTGTTCCTCGACGGACCGCTGGACTCGGATCGGCACTTTGCCGAAGAAACGCAAGCTGTAGCCGAAAACGGACGCAGCATTTGACTGCATCCGTGATCGTGTTCGATACGGTGCACGGAAGGCGAAGACGCCTTCCGGGCATTGTACCAAAACCCAGGCCGTCAAAGCGCCCAATAAAAAAACACTTTCTTTTTTTTTTGCGGTTGTTTTGCAGGAAAGACGCAGGGGTGACGAGAAGACGCCGGCGGCGGAGGGCTCCCCCTTTTGCATAGCGACGCACGCCACACGCACCGCAAGAAACGCCTCGCCGGATGAGGGGGCGCAGTTCGTCTCTCCGGGATGCCAGGCTCCTTTCCTTCAAGCCTCGAAAAAAACTGCAGCAACACCCTTTCCTTTTTTCTCCTGATTTTACCTTCTACGCGGAACATGGTGGCACGGTTGCTGTCGAAGACGACACACGCAATCCGACTGCGTCTTCGTGGCATGCTCTCAAGGAAGGCCCGGCACCTCCTGAACCCTCTCCTTTTTCAATGTCCCTCTCCTGAACCCCCCTCCCATTTTTCAGCTTCCCCTTTCTGACAATCCCCTTCCACTTCCCTTTTCCAGCTTCCTTTTCCTGACCCCCCCCCCCCAAAAAAAAAAGTCCCTCTTTGTACCTGTACATAGCCTTAGTTTTTGTAACTTGTGCGAGTCATTGAAAGGAAAGAAGAAGAAAAAAAGTTGAGATGCTTTTGTGTGTGTGTCGTGGGTTGGCGAAACGTTTGTTGGGAAATGTCGAAGGGTCACCTCCCTCTATCTTTGCTTTGTAACGTGAGTTTGTTACACCCCCGCCCCCTTCACTGTCTCTTTCTTTGTTTTCACCGAGCTTAGCGAAAGTTGTAGCCGCCCTTCTAGTCATCGTTAACCTTGTTTCGTCAGACCGGCAGCACGCATGCGAGAAGCGTAGGAGGGCGAGACCCAATGCGTCTGCTTCGAGGCGGGCTGCTTTCGAGCGTCGTCTGCTAGGAACGTCGTGCTGCTTCGAGAATTCCTGAAGTGGACGGCTCTGCAACGTGTCATCTGCTCCAAGAATAGGTGAGCGGCGTTTGGCAACTTCCGGTTCCTTAGGAATTTTGTTAAGCTTTTGACAAACGATGACGATCATCTGCAAGGCTGTCTAAGCATGGTTCTGAAAACTACAGTCTGGAGGTTTCATAGTATGCTTGCACAAGCTTGCAGCTCATTGTCGTCGCTTGCCACCAGTGAGACAAAATTTCCTAAGGAACCGGAAGTTGTCAAACGCCGCTCACCTATTAGAAGTAAGCAGACAACGTTTTCTCGGAGCCCCACCTGTCAACGTTGCCTGCAGCACCTAGACTATTTGGGGCAGTTGATCTTTCCTACTGCTGTCTGCCAGTACCGTCTGTAGTGTTTTTGAGAATGTGGAGCAGACGATGCATTACTGTGTCGTTTGCTTCCTCTGCGGCAATAGAGGGAGCAGCAAAAGTCTCCTTTGTTTTTTTGCATAGCTCCAGTTGCGTTTCAGTCTGGGTTTGGTTGTGCGTCGAGACACTACCCTCTACGTCGTTTGATACGACGGATCAGCACCACTTTGGAGCAGCGTCTGCTTGTTTCGAACCAGCTCGCTTTCAGTAGCACCAGTCAACCAAGTCCAGTCTGTGTCCGCGGTTAGAAAGCAAAGGGTAGCGAGGTCATCCAAAATATGAAATGTGTCTTTTGGCTCAGTTTTCTCTCATAAACCTGGTGAATTTTTAAGCATCAATTGCACCGTACCGACGCTACCTTTGTCGCCTCGTCACTCAATCGTGTGCCTGCCTGACTATGCTCGCGACACCGTGTTTTCTTTTTTATTTTTTTAATTTCTCAGAAAGCCAGAGCACCATTTTAGAGAGAAAGAGAGAAGTCTTTCGTGGGGAAATTTGGTCTGCAGTGTTTTGAGTGCGGCAGGGTTTATGGAGGCATCGTGTCCTATTCCCAGGGACTCTCGGGGACTCCGAGCAGAGTCCTTGAGAGTTCCCGGGGAGTAACGCGTCTGGCAACCCCGACGAAAATAGCACTTCCCATCTGGCACATCTAGCATCGCCATCTGTGGAGTCTGCCGCATGGCGCTAACCTCATTTGTGTGCGGCGAGTTGACAACGGTAACCTCTTAGCTGCCACGTTGCCAGTCCTGGGCTGCACCCTTGACGGCTCTCTCGAAGCATGCAGCTTACCCGGTTGCCACTGGATGGTGTAATGACTCTACCGTGCGTAAACCACCGCTTCTGGTAGCATGGTGGCCTCTCGCAGCTTCGCCCGAGGTGACAGTGGCAGTGCTCGAAGGTGGCGCACGGAAGATATATTACAATTCGGTGGTGGACACTTGTTACTTGGTTTAAGCATTTCTGCGGAGCAGTACATTGTTGAGCGGTTCGCATAGATTGTATTACTTGAGCCACAGTTCTAAACGGGGGTGGCCCTAGCAGCCCTTGACCACGAAACCCGATCGATCAATCTAAACGGGCTTTGTTTTCTCGTGTTCATTAAGCTGTGAAGGCTGTGACCTCAGCAGTGCCGTTTGGTCTAAACCTATTCTTTGTGCACGTAGTTGCCACGTTGGGATGTGCCAGATGACTCTTTGCTATCCTAGGAGCACTCGGTGGATCTGGCTTTGAGTTTGTATGGATGCAGAAATGCGATGGCAACGCATTGTCCCTGCTCCCCTTATCCTTTTGCTCCCTCGTGGGGAGATTCGATTGCCGTGCTTCACAAATGGTTGCCGTGCCCAGAACCTGCTGGCCCCTATCCCGTTTCTTTCTCTTTCCTGCTTAAAAAGACGTTCCAAGAAGCAAAAATGAAAAAAAAAAGCAGCTGTTCTTTTTGTTGTTAGACTGAAGAAAAAAAAAGGGTATCAATAAAAGGTCGTTTGTCAAGACAGGTTCCTGTTGTTATTTTAGCTTGCTCTCTACAAAGAAAGGTATCCAAAGAGTGTTTGGAGTACCAATTTTATTCCCTCTTATTTCTAAGGGGAAAAAACAAAAAAACTGACGACTCGTGATTGAAATGCTGACTTGCACATTTCCTCCTCTTCCTGAAAAGGAAGTCCTATTTCGTGCATGCAACCTATGGAGTCCCAAACTAAGATGCAGTGACGTCGTGAGTCACGTGACTGACGTCATCACGACAACACCACGCCCCCGAGTTCTGAATAACCGAGTCTCAAAGGTTATCAAGCCTACCCGAGGGATTCAAAGGGTAGAGAAGGAAATATTTTAAGCCCCGCCGAATAATGTATTGAATAAAAGAAACGCGGTGTTTTGCGATTTTGTTTGTTTCATTATGCAATATTTTTAGTTATAGATAGGGTTCCATGTTTTTGGTACTGATACCAATAAAGCACTGGAAAATTAACCCCCGAGGCGGTTCCTCTCTGAATCGGTGAAAACCGAAAAACCCCGAATTTAAACTGTCCTTGCAGAAAGAAAAAAGGCTCTAGGTAGACCTAAGCACTTCTTATGAGTTGTGAATGCGAAAGCATGAATGTCGTTCTTGCGCGCGTCCTCGTGAAGTTGCTCGCGCCTCGCCTGACATCGGCCGTGTCGCGCGCCTCGTCGGCGGCACGGAATCGGCTGGCCCACTCGGGCGACTGTGCACTCCGCCCGAGCGTGCCAGCCGATTCCTTGTGCCGGCGCGCGGGCACGCAGTGCCATGGGGTGGCACTGATTGAAGCTGACGCGTGGCAGCCTCTCGGCTTCATTTACTTGCCTTTTTGCGCGGCTTCAAAGCTGGAATGCCTCAGATCGCGGCTTCACGAATTTATCTGCCGTTTGGCGCGGCTGATGACGTCGGCTCGCTCCATGAAACGGTAAATGCTTCCTCATTTAAAAATATATATATATACAGGGTGTTTATCTTTTATTCTTACACATTTGTTCAGAAAAAAAAACAAAAAAACGTGAAAGCTACACTAATGCGGTTTGCGCAGGTGGGTTATACGGCCAGGCGGACATTATGTGGGTGGTTAATCTTTGCGATAAGTCGGCTAATTAACTAAAAGTCGCCAATTAACTTTTTAATTACTGAAAATAGACATGGTTTCAATTAGAAACTTGTAGAGCATCATCGAAAACCACTAAATTACTGGTGATTAAACATGATAAACTAATCTATACCCTTGAGACTAGGGAGAAAGACGACCATGGAGGAGAGGAAGAATAGGAGTACAGTGAACTATATTCTAGTTCACTGAGTCTCCTGTTCTCCTTCATCATCTTTCTTCCAGATGCCTGTTCTTCCTCTCCTTCATCGTCGTCTTTCTCCAGGACCCCTGTTCTTCGGTCCTTTCCTTCATCGTCGTCTTTCTGCCTAGTCTCAGGGTTCATCAAGGATATGTGCTCACAATCCCCACCCCTGCCCGTTTCGATCTGGATGATCGTCGTACCGGCGTGCGGTCGTGTATCACTACTGCGTGGTGCGGTTGCACTCCACTGGCTAAATTGCTCATCTACAGCGAGTGACTCGTCGCAACTTTGAAATGGCATGACCAACTACACGTTGTATTAATATCCCAGGTGAAAATTTCTAACTGGGATTCAACTGGTCTCAGTTCAACTGTCAGGGACAATTCCCAGTTGGGTCCCACCTAAACTGGGACCAGTTGGGTCCCAGTTAGACTGGGACCAGTTGCAACTGGAATTGTCCCTAAACCAGTTGAACTGAGACCAGTTGGATCCCAGTTAGACTGGGACCAGTTGGATGCCAGTTGCAGCTGGTCGCACTAGGCGCTAGATTATGCTTCTGGGTCCCAGAAGCATAATCAATGTCTTCTGGGTTGTGGTTCCCATTGGAACCACGAGCAATTGTGTTTTGGAGCTCCCCAACTACCAATTGGTATACACGCGTGACAAAATGTGCATACAGCGTGCAATGCGCGTAATTATTAATTATATATGCTCACTGGAAAAGCTCGTCAATTTTTAATTAAATGTAGCAATATTTGTTGCGGCGCCTGCGGACGTGACGCTGCACAAACTTGCCGCTCTTTTGAAAACCTAGAAGCCTTCGAAAATTGGACAGCAGAACAACGATTTATAACAAATTAATTACATAATAAAAAAAAAAAAATTGGTGGAAGCTGTGGAATTGCTGAACAATGGAGGACAGAAAAGGACATCGCCAAATGTTGGAGCCCTAGAAACTAATGACACTTCATTTCTAGCTTATGTAGTTTTAGTCTCACGTTTTGTGGTGTCGCAATTGTTCCGCCACTGCGCAGTGATTCGGACCTTACTTAACAATGAGCACCTTGGCGAACTGCGGAGGCTACGGCCCCCGCGATCCAATAAGAGCGTCGGAGCGAGGCACATGACACAACGTCACGGGAGAGTTTGTGTGTTGACCATGGAGTGGTCACGTGCCTTGCTCCGACGTTTATATTGGGTCGCGGGGGGCCACACCTTCCACAGTTCGCTAAGTTATCGTGAACCCACCAGAAAATATCTGGAAAGAACAGACAGATTTCAGGTCTGTCGCCGATGTTCTTCTAGCGTTTTAATGAGAAAAATGATAATGGCTTACTAGTATTAGCAACGTGCGCGATCAAAAGCGTCACTCTGGTCGGACTTCCAGGATTCGCCGAATGCTGGCTATGACGTCTGCAAAGGATTTTTCATCGATAGAAATAAGAGGAAAGTAAGAACTTCATTAAACTTGCGGAAGAAAAACGAGAAGGGACGGACAAACACAAACTTCAATTTTGACGGAGTTGGCAGTTTTGGTTTCAGAGCGCTATGATTCCAAGCTTCCACCATGCTCATCACAAACACCATGGAACTTGTTGTTGGCAAGGTAATGACGTCAAGAGAGGGAACCACACGAGGGCGCCACCGAAACATCCCGCCGCTAATAGCCATCATCTTCGCCACGCGTTTCTTTTTTATGTGTGTTCTTGAAAAGAAAGATTGAGCAAAAGGGTACCCAGTATCTTCAATCACTATTTACATTTTTTTGTTTTGTTGCATTAGTGTGGGCGATGCATGCTACTTGCTACAGGGGTTGCGATGATGCCAGAACGCCGAGTTCTTATTGGCTGGTTGGAAAGAAATAGTGGGTAAACCTCAAGGCATCTATAGCATTGAGGTCTACCCACCATCCTTTCAATGAAAGCCAATCAGAGCTCGGCGTCGTTCTGACGTCACCGCAACTACTGTGCAAGAAGCAAACGACTTGCTCTCCGCTAGCTTGTTGTGCCTCTTACAGACTAACGCAGGCTGCAAGTACGCACAATAAATAAACCGAGCATATAATGTCTTTAAATACCGTTTTAGTGCTATTTTTTTTTTCTTATTTTAACCGTGAAGACAAACAGAAGAAAAAAAGCAGACGACGAAGAGGCGGCGGCCTGCATTCCTGATGAGGGGATCAACCCTTCCGCCTAAAAAATGGCGCCGGATTAAAGAAAACGAAAGGTAAACTCTATAAAGGAGACGAAGCTTTTGGCGTTGCCACCCTGCTGCGAATGGCAGGCGCGCAAACCTGTCCCACTGGATCGGAACGGAGAAATAAAAAGCAAAATAATCCGAGGAAAGAAAACGTCGTCTGCTAACGAAGGCGCTCAGGGGCAGGGAACTTCTGCTCACATTTCACAATAAACCGCGAAATTCCCGGTCTGATAAGCAGGAACTACGGTGCCCTGGGAGGCCTGGGAGAGAGGATGTACAAAGTTGACGCCGGAAGCGGTAAATGACAAATGAAAACGCAAAAATAAAAAGGCAGAATAAAAGAAAACCTTAGAGAGGTACCCTCTACGGAAAAATAAAAGACCTAAAATTAAAAAAAAAAGAAAACGAAAAAAAAAAAGTGGAGTGTTTAGGCAGACGTTCTGTGCAAATTGTGTGCTTATGCGCATGCGTGCGTTGCAACGTGGCGAGGAGGATGGCGAGTGCAGAGGCAATGCAACGCTTGAAGACGCGGACGATTTTGTCACCTCCTCCAGCTTGCGTTGCGAACGCGGCCCGTAAAGCACGTGCACACGGCGAGCGGTTGGAGCCACTCTCAAATCAAGGCACACTACGTTGTCAGTTGGACGGTGGCGCCATCTGGAGACTGCAAGGTGCGCTTCGGGCGTCGCGTGTTTGGAGAGAGGAGGGTGATGTGACATTCGGAGGTCTGCGATCCTTGAGGATGGGCGTACATCGCGTTTGGTGGCAAGTCGGGTGATTGGAGGCGGTCGTGCCCTGGGATTACTCCCTTTTCAATGCAGACTGGTGGGAAAGAATGGATTCGTGCGTGAGTACAATGTTGTCAGCCTAATCTTTCTATCTCTCTCTCTCCTCTCTCTATTGAAAGTTGTTATTTTTAGATTTATTTCATTATTTCAGCCAATAACGCGTTGAACAAACTACAGAGACTAAACAGGAGAATAGAAACTTCCAGAATATAAAAGAGAAATAAAGAGTGCGTAATCTATTCCTGGGTTCTGCATAGTTCATTATTATCCCGTTGTCTTGCTCGCTAAAAAAAAAAAGAAAAAAAAAGGAAGAGAAAAAGATAGGCGCATTATATATACTCACATTTTCACAAAGCCCGAACTGATAAACCGTAGCGTTTTGAGGCGTGATGTTTCCCTGGAGAGCTAGTACTAGTAATTGGTCTTTTGGAGGTTAAGAATAGTACGATGAGCTCCTCCCACGAAGCCCTCCACTCTTTCCACGTTAGCAGAGTGAGCGCTGGAGAGAGGAAACGCCAATAATGGCGAGAAGATGGCTTTGTGGGAGGGGTTTATTCCTGCTTTCTCTTGCTGGTTTGTGTTTTTCCCTAGTTTTGCGTATTGTGTTATTTGCTAGTTGGCACCTCAAAAAATGCCTACAGTGTACACAGACTAACCTAACACTCTTCACGGCCCTCGTCATGCTCGTACTAAAAAAAAAAAAAGAAAGTTAGATGAGTTTTTTTTTGTTTAAGTGTTCTTCTTACTTTCATGCGTTCTAGATTTCACCAGGAGACACGGGCGTGTAGGAGGCGGAATTGCGGTTTTGACACCTTACTATCGCATTTCATTAAAAACAAAGCGACAAGCACGAGTTATGAAAAAAAAAAAGTTGTCCCCATTTGTGCTAAAAGACAGTCACAAACACAAAAAGTTATATTTTTTCTTATTTTTTTTTGCGTCGTCTAATCCTGTTTCCGAGTCTCGTCTGCTAATGCGACTTGTGAGCAGACGACAGTCGGAAGACATGCGTCGTCTGCTAAATTCTATTCATACATGCACGCACGGTCAAGCGTCTTGCGGCGACCGCTTCAAAAAAAGGACGCGGCTCATTGATATTGAAATCTGCCTTCTTTTTTTATTCTTCGCATACGTTTAATGTTTGTAGGTTTCAGCAGAGGCTTGACATTTCTTTTTGTCAAACGTTACCGAATAAATAACTCGCCGGGAGAAAAAAAAAAGAAAGTTGTATTTGGGAGGACGTTGTCCTCGCAGAAAACTTCTCCGCATTTTCTCATTCTTCTTATTTTTATCTTGACATTGAGTTATGTCGACAGTTACACGTACATTGACTTTTTTTTTTCCTTTTTATATCGTCGTTTTATTTTATATCCAGGTTTGTATGGTTGTCGGTTAGCATGAGAGAAGGCAGATCGAGTGCTACATGCAAAACTTTCGCAGGACACTTTTTGTTCTTATCTTTTTTTTCTTTTTTGTTTTTTGAGGGGGGTGGGGGTTTAAGTTACGTCAACTCCTATGTTGCTCCAACCAAATCTGTTCCGCAAGGATGGGCCTCCGTGTGTTTATTTACATAACGCCCCAAACTCTCCCCACAAGCCCCGATTTCGGCCCCATCCCTCCCTTCCATTGTGGAGGTTCTCTTTCGCGACTTGCGTGTGCGGACGAATCCAAGGTTTTTGCAGAGTTTTACACCCACAGAAAAACCTTACCTTGACTTTCTCTTTGTTTGACTGTTGTTTCAGGATTTTGCTTGGGTGCCCGAACACGTTATAGACGGTGAGTAGGCCTCTATCGTCTGCTATCGAGGTCTTTTCGGTTTTCGGTGTTTAGTTCTTACGCAAAAAAAAAAGCATAACACTTTTACTTTTTTTTTTCTTGTTTCAAGCGGCGTTTTTGCTATCTATTCTGGTCGGCCCGATACGAGTGATTGAAAGCAGAATAACTTTGATGCCTGGGGGTCTAGGCTACAGCTCACGCGTCAAAAACACGCTTTAGACTAGAGAGTTAACATTGAAAACGAGCGTCTTCGTAAGTATCTATACATCCGGAAAGAATAAACACGAAAGCGTCTGTGTTTATTCTTTCTGGAGGTTAGAGGTAATTTTCAATAATTTAATGACCTCATTACTCCCACGGAACGCGGTGAAAATTGGGGCCGCGTACCACAGGCGCGGATCCAGAACTCCGTTTTTTTTTTTTTTTTGGGGGGGGGGGATTTTTAAGGATACTATTCTTTCATTCTTTCTTGTGCAAGGGGGTCCACCCATGTCAAATTTCCCTCCGAGAAGGGGGGAATTTCCCTCGCCTCCCCCCCCCCCCCCCTTTGGATTTCCACTGTCATCAAAGTGTTGGGAGAAATGCCTAAGTCTAAGCTAAACCGTTAGTTACTGCTAGATGGAAGTACGATGGATAAATAACAAAGCTGAAATGGCGTCGCTCCAATCGAGGTCGACACAACGCAAATAAAAATAAATAAAAAAAGCAGCTCTATCTAAGCTGGCTTACCGCTACGTCTCTCGTCATATCAACAACGTACAGATGTCTGCAAATAAAAAAAAAGTAAAACAACAACAACTTAGAAGCATTGGGGGGGCGTGGCGCGAACCTCCAGACACATCGCAGACCGATCACAAATGTTATAAAACAAGATGCGAAAACAAAAAATGGAAGTACAAGAAAAGGTTTGTAAGTGCAAAGAAGTCATTGGGGGGGGGGGGGGGGGATAGATGATGTGTTTCGACGGGTTGCGATGAGCGTGCGTAAATGTTTGTGCGTGTATGTTTACGATACGTGTAATCGCGTTGCTACTGACGACTCGCATGCTACGGAGGCCTATATATACATGTATATATAACCATACGGGGCCTGATTAAGTAAAAATAATGAAACAGATAGTGCTTTTTACGTCGAAAAGAGTCATCAATCACTATGATGGTGGGAACACGCCTCTGAGAGCTGCGTGTTACCATGACTCTTCCGTGGATAAAATAAAGACGAGTTTTTTTTTAATACTTTTTTAGTTTTTATTTAGTACATATATGTTGCGAATTATTTTTCTGCTCGAGAAAGCTTAAAAAAATAATTCAAGTTTTTTTCTTTTTTTTTTTGCGCAGCGGTTTAGATATTTTTTATACGTACAGCAACATGATTCAGCATTTCTAGATTTAGCCCCGCGGACTGCCAGGGCACGTGGCTGTTATCCCAAAGTTGAGCGTGCATTGCTGGGCAGTTGCTGGCAAAGATCTAGCAGCGTTGGCATCATCCAATAGCACCAATTATTTGCTTCTCAGCCCTTTCTCATGTAGATCAACGGGAATGACAATACCACTGCTAGGCTACAAGAGCGAGCTATTTACTAAAGGAGGCACCACCTCGGCTGCACAAACTCTTGCTCGGCAAGAGCAAATGCCAAAAGATAAAGCTATGAGCTCGGGTTTCTAGCTGTCGGGCATTACTTTTAAAACAAATGTGTTTCCTTACAATTTTGCTATAAGAATAGCCAGGAAAGTAAAAACTGCCGAATGTAGAAGTATGTTTTTTTTTCATTGTTTGTGGAGACGAGTAAATTGTGCGACAGGACAAGGACGATGTGCTTCTCTCCTTCTATCACAAACTGTCAGTACTGTGGTGCCGTGGTGTTTTAAATCTTCTTATAACATCAGGTATGGGCCCAAAGTAGTCGCATATGCCAATGAAGGAGATGGCAAGACGGTGAGCTTACAGAAGGCAGAAGAAAGTACATTGTTCCTTGTCTAGAAAATCTCCGGGGTGTCCCTGGGACAGTCGGTGCTGCTTTCCAACGTGAAACAGCGCAATGCTGTATTTGCTTTTGTTTTGTTTATTTTTTATCCCAAGCTTTTGCATACGCTTCTGCTTTTTTTCCTCGGTCGGCACTGGCAAAAGGCTACCGTCGCGGGCAAAGTGCTATATATCTCGAGCGGCTTATGCTCGCTGAATGCTCTACTGTACATGCACTTAACTAAACCCAATTTCACCTAAACAAAAACAAAAATTGTTTTGCGCATTGTTTGCACGCGGCGCGAAATAGTTCTTATGATATGTGGTTGTCGGAGGAAAAAGCGACGCTTTGGTGTTTGGAACGTGTACGCCTTGATACGATAACATGTGACATGTCTTATCTGAAATTCACCTACAAATGTCTTAATTATCAACATAAAAGGAGAAATTCGTAATGCTCTGCGTGTAGCCGGACTTTTTTTACTGCGGTTCTTGAGATGAAAACGGGTACAGTTGCACTTCAGTGCCGCTTGGAGCAGGTCGAAGATCCACTAACGATGACGTCATTCTCCAGCCTTGCCTTCTACGCTTCACGCGTCTTGCTTTCTTAATTTCTCTCGACATTCCCGTAGTTTGGATTTTTTTTTTTTTTGTAGTGACGTGCTAAGCTGATGTTCAATGGACGTCCTGTCCGTACGAATTAGCCTGGTGCATGAAATTCTCGTTACAAGCCTCCTCAAACTCATCTGAGGGCTCCTTTTCGCACATGGAACTTCTTTAACTGGAGCACGAATTACCGATCTCAAGTCGGTTCAGTTTGTTGGACGAATGAATACCGAAGTTCAGAGAAGTTTCGCTCGGCGCGGCTCTCGTATCGAAAGCGGAACCAGCGTACGCGGCCGAACTATTAGTGCATATAACTGATGTTAGATGGCGGCACTATTCAGTACAGCTTAGCATAGGCCTCAGAGATCTCAGATGACTACAGTCAAGCGAGACTGCGTTTCAACAACTCAGTCAAGTTAATATTTCTGTCTTATTCTTTATCTTTTTATCCTCTGGGCAGAAGATGCGCGCAACGGATAACGAAGAGGCTCTTCCATCACACAAATATTGATATTTACAAGTATTGGTATTAAAAAGCTGAACCTTGATGTTTAACCATAGATCTGAGTAATAATGGGTAGGTAGCGGAAGCCGCCGTCCACTTTTATTAATTTAATCGTATGCCTTTCTCCATTTATTCAGAGGCATGCATAAAGTCCAAAAAATAATGTCAAACGAAGTTTCAACTTAAATAAATATAAAACTAAATATTTTTGCTGGATTTCAAGCTTGTCAAGAAATGTCAAAAATGAATACTTTACTTTACAAACTCCAACGTTAGATGGCGCAAGTTATCCACCACCTCACCTTATCCATCTGTTATTTTATTTAAAGAGGTGTGTGGTAGACAGCGCCAAACCCGCACCGCGCGGCAACGCCGCGAACTACTCCAAAACAAACCAGCAGCGGCAAAAAGCTACGCTCTTCAATCGCGGCGGTGACCTTCTCTCCACATCCCTCGCCAGTTATTTTGTTTCGCTCTCGACATCGCATTCTCCTTTCTGCCATCGCCGCAACACTTCCCATCGGAGTCTTGTGTGCCCGTACGCACGTTTGTCCGTAGGCTGCTGCGCGATCTCGAACCGGACTATCCAGAACGCTGCGCGCCCCGGCATAACATCGGCAGCAAACATCGACCTCTTCGATAACCAGTTCGAGATACCGACTGCATTAGTCACTCCAACGCCACCATCCAGCCAATCCACTCGAACAGCGAGGATCACTTCAAAGCGTCCACCGATCAATTCGGTAAGCGACCTCACATCTTTCTGTCGAAGAAATCCAGTTCGTTCCTCCGTGGCATCAGCGCAAAGCTCCGCGTATAATCGCCATCATCATCGACATTATAAAAACAAAACCACTGAACAAACCCCACTGCAAGTTAAAAAGGAGAAAAAGAAACGTGTTTTCTGTTGTTTTTTTAGCGGAATTTGAGCAGAAACGACGGGTTTTCGCGTCGCCTCTGTTAGTAGACTACGAGCACATCTCTTCTATTAATGTCACAAGCCACTGCAGTAACGCGCTGGAAGCTGCAGAGCGGCGTCGACGCCTTTCTGTTAGCAGACGACGGCATCGCGTCTGTTTTACTAACGGAATGGAAGCTGAGTGGCGGCGGCGACGCAGTCCCTGTTAGCAGACGACGACAACGCGTCTGTTTTGCTAGCGCGCTGGAAGCTACAGAGTCGGCGGCGACGCGTTTGTGTGTGAATGGAATCGGGCGGCGGCGTCTGCTTTGTGTGATGGGAGAGAGCGACCGGTGTCAGAACCGCAATTCGTCATCGCGGCTCGGCTTCCCAACATGACGTCACCGTTAGGATCTCCCCTCCTCGGGGTGGCGGCGTCGCTCTTTTGTCTTTGCATTTGTTTTGAATCCGAGTGTCGGGCTGTCTCCTTTTTTCGGGGACGTCCTAAAATATCCGGCACGTGAAAACGGGTGACCCGCGACTAAAGGAAGAGCCGGTCGTCAAAATACCGTTACCTTCTTTAAAAAAAAAAAAAAAAAAAAAAAAGAGTTGATGGGGTAAAATTTGTAAAAACGGCTTACAGCTATGCCGTCCATTATCCGGTGCTTATTTATAAGAAAAATCGCCGTGTGTCTTTCGGTGTTTATTTATTTTAAGATTGCATGTATTTCAGTGATCTCCTTCAAACAGATGCTAAAAACCAACAATTATCTGTGAAAAAAGAAAAAAAAATCTAACTAAAACTAACAATTCTGGAGGAGGAGTGTTTCGACAAAAACAGTTCTAGCTGGAGACAAAATTTCAAGAAATTGGTGTTCCTGGTTTTGAACCAATTTTGCTGTTTTTGACACCAACGGATGTTTATCGGTGTTTTTCGGTTAAAACCGGGAAGTGTACGGCCTACCCATAGTCTCCGTTTTGGAAATACGTGCGCACACCCGCCATACAATATATATATATATATATATATATATATATATATATATATATATATATATATATATATATATATATATATATATATATTGTATTTTATCAGTCAGATTATTTTTTTCTCTTATAATGTATGTGATTAATGACAGTTTCTGCATCCCGTGAAGTCTTATTTGTGTGATAGGAACACAGACGAAATCATTTGTTCAGTTTCTTTCAATATAGCGCATATAAATCAAAGTTCAGCGGAATCCTACATTTTAGATCGAAAGATGTCAAGACTGTGAAGTCTGAAACGATTTTGTCGTTATGGGTGCCTCCGCACTGTTTTCATTTCACTTTAATTTCGTTGTCGACAGGTTCAACACCCTACTTGGTTGCAAAAAGAAAACAAAAATGTCCGCTTGCACCGAAGTCCCATATAACGAGAAGTGTACAGGAACGCACAATTGAAAACGAAAAGCAGACGACGACAATACAGTAACCCTTACACATATCACACGCCACTTCCGGGAAGTGACGAGAGATTCGGTACAAGGAAACAACGCCTATGAACGAGAAAAAAATATATAGCTCAAACAACGCCAGTTGCGAGAGATGCAATTTCCCGGCAAAGATTTGCAGCAGTCTGCGGCGGCGAAGTTAATAATAATAATACGCTGAACAAGAGACACTGAAATAAGGGTTACTGCACAGGAAGCCAGTAAAGAATCATAGTGACAAAAACAAAACAGAAGAACTTGAGCCTATAATGACAAAAATTGGACAACACAACACTGCCTCAAAACCCTGCTCTCAAAACTCAGCCGAGTTTTGAAACGGCGTTGTGTTGTCCAATTTTTGGTTCCTAATATTTTTTGTTGTTTTTTACTATGAAGAGACATTTATTTTATTCAACACAAGCGAGCATATCGTTCCAGCTATCATCACGACATCTCCCAGTTAAAGTCACACGCGATCAAGGAGTCTCTTTCACGCAGGAACCCAATACAAGGCAGGTCGCTCGTGTAGCGTTTTGAAGGTCAAGTGCGGTTAAAATCACACCAGCGCGGCCCCTTTCAAGTTTCGAGCACGAACCGATTGAATTGCGGCAGTTCGGTTAGTGTCACAACTTGGAAAGTACTTCCGAGATAAAATATGGCTCCGGCGATGCTCTTCGAGCGCGTTCAACCGATACGGTTTCTTCTCTCTGCAAGACAAATAATCGGTCATGCGTGTCAGCCTTCGGCTTTTACAAAGTTCACTTCGAAACAGTCTTTCGAGTTTGCGCATAATAACGTCTTACGATCAGGAACACTGCGTCCGAAGAGTCGATACATAAAGTGGGCTGTTCCCGCGATTCGAGCCCACACAGAGCGCAGCATATATAATCTGTATGCGGGCAGCAGAATGTGCTAACAAAATATGGGCAGACGGAGCATTTTATTACATTCTGTAGAGGTATTGTTTGGCGTTCCTTTCTTGTATGACGGTCCCTGTCCCATTGGTGTTGTATGTACGTTAGACAGCCGGAAGTCAGCCAGCCTCAATGGGTGTCTGGTGTATCGGCTGCAGACGAGAAGTCTGGCCAGTTTAACGTGCATCACGCTGTAGTGATACACGACCGCACGTCAATATACCGACGTGCGGTAACAGGGAGGTAACATTTCCCTCGTTGCTGCTCCCTCGCGGCGAACTTTACCTTGTAGCAACGCATTCTTGACAGAGGGCGCTTGTGTCTGCTGCGCCTGAGCGAAGCGAAGCGCTTCCCCCTGGCCGGTAGGAGGGTGGTAAAGGCGGTCTGTTACCTCCTTTTGGTCCCCTTTTTTCTAAGAGTGTACGAAGCTCATCCAGATCGAAGCGGGCAGGGGTGGGGATTGAACGCAGACGTGCACTCTTGTCAGCTATATCTATGGATTTCAGCGAGAGTTCCAGAAACGTACATGGACCGTTCCCTTAAAGGCCGACGGCCAGACTCGAGATTCTGCAAGGCAGAATATCCTCCTCACCATCGGGTAGGAGGAAAGAGGCAACGGTGGACAGGGTAGAAAGGGGGAAAGGAGGAAGCGAGGAAAAGGTGGAAAGCGCGAACTGGTCTTTGGTCTGTAAACTGCGGCATATCATCGAATGATAGTTTGAATCTTTTATAGCGGAGCTGTTAGTGCTAGCTCCCAGGATCGTGTCCGTCCTCAAATGACCTGATGACACAGAACTCTGGATAGCTACCGCCATCTATGAGCGACGGCGGCAACCAGACAACCGGCTTGCCGGTTGTCTGGTTGTTGCCGTCGCTCATAGATGGCGGCAACCTTTCGAGCCTTTCCACTCTGGCTTGCCGACTTGCGGCCGACCATAGTACAGCTTCACATGGTCTTCCTTCTTCACCAGATGTGAAAAGGCTTAAAGTTTTTTTTTTTTTTCCCCTTTAAATCAGACGTCTTTCATTTTGGGATCGCGAAGGCAGTTACAGAGAGAGGGTTAAAGAAACTAGGCTATTTTTTCTGTCATTTTGCCGAGAGCTTTGTTTGTTTTTCTTCGATCGGATAAACGAACAAGACAACGCGTAAGAACGACAATCCAGAAAATGGGAGAGTTCGAAACTTCTTTGCGACAGCGTTTCAACACCGTCATCTAATGTTGCGTAGGGTCCCCGCGAAGCATGGCGACAGAATGCCTCTGTTGCCCAAGACGCGTGACGTCAAAGACATGGACCGAATTCGCCGCGCTGATTGGGTACGAGTTTCGCGTCACTGCTCACTTGAACACCGTACTCCAATCAAAGTGCTTGTAACGGTCATATGTGTACTTAAAGTACTTTAAAAAAAGTATGGTTTTGTTTTAAACAATTTTGTTCGATTCTGGAGCAAAGCTGGCGTTCCATAACATGTGTAACTGTGAATACCTTCTTCCTGTTTATTCGTTTTGTTCGAAATTACTTGTGGGGTGCGCGAACAGTGACTTCCGTAACAGCGCTCCACAAAACTCGTGCACATGACACATTTCCTTTTAACTTCTGCAGGAGAGTGAAAAAAATAATATTGTGAGGGTGTTTAGGGACAACACTCATTTCATCTTCATCATGATCGTCATCACTGCCGCAACAATTTTTACCGCAAAAATAAATTCCGCATCGTCGAACACCCAAGTTTCTGCCCAAGATGCCAAAGTTTCAGGGCTTGTCGCTGTCTGATTTAAAAGTTACAAGTGATTTCTGAAAATATGAAAAAATGCGGTAAAGAAAATTTTACCGCAAAATTTTTTTGCAGTAAAAAACAAACAAACAAGAACTAATTTTTAGGGGGACAAGCTGTAATTTCTTTTTGTAGTGAAAAACAAAACAAAAATAAAAAACAGGCCTTTTTTGTTTGTTTGTGCACGCCCTGTCCCCATGCGTGCAAACACGTGCAGCTTGCATGTTGCACGTGGAGGTAGCTTTGGTAGGCTTGCAATTGAACGTGCTAGCTCGCACGAGAAGAAACGCTGGCGGACGGCCTGGATGCCCTGCTTGCAATCGCGTGCTGGATAGCTGGATTGAGGCCGTCGAGCACCCTCCTGTGCGCGCATGCATGCTCTTCTTATCGTTGAGCGGAAAACCGACATCGTGTTCCGTGTTGTCCGCGCATCGCGCGCAATCGTTGCAAGGTCGCATTCTAAATCGCATCATGAATAACTAATCAACGCGTCAGGGCCCGTACATTTCCCGATAGCGGCCTTCCTACTACTTGGGAGTGGATGGTTGATGCGATGGGCGAAAGATGCAATGCTGCCTAACCCAGTTAGCAGACGGTAGCGGGTGCTGTAGGAGACGATAGCAGACGCTGTAGCCTGTAGCAGACGATTACAGATGCTGTAGCTGACGCTGGAGAAATACAAACAGACCCCGTAGAAGACGACAACAAGCGTTGTAGCAGACGTAAACGCTGTAAAAGGCGACAACAGCTGCTGTAGCAGATGGTAAGAGACGCTGTATAGCAGACGATACGGATACTGTAGCAGATGCCAACATACCCTGTAGCGGGCGGTAACAGACACTAAAGAAGACGATAGCAGAAGCTGTAGCCTGTAGCAGACGATAACAAATGCTGTAGCAAACGCTGTACGTTATAGTAGACGTAGACGCTGTAAAAGGCGATAACAAGCGATGTAGCAGACGATACAGACACTGTACAAGATGACAACACACCCTGTAGTGGAGGGTAACAGACACTAAAAGAGACGACACCAGACGCTGTAGTCTGTAGCAGACGATAACAGATGCTGTAAAAGGCGATGAAGAAATGCAAACATACACTGTAGCAGACGACAACGTTGTAGGGGACAGACAACAGACGATACAGCAGACAGGAGGAGACAGACACTGTAGCAGACGACAATACACTTTGTAGCGGACGGTAACAGACACTAAAGAAGACGATTTCAGAAGCTGTAGCAGACAATGGCAGAAGCTGTAGGGTAGACGCTGTAAAAGGCGGCGACAAAGTTGTAGGAGACGTAGACGCTGTAAAAGGGGACAACAGGCGATACAACAGACAGTAAGATACGCTGTAAGAGACGGTACAGACACTGCAGTCTGTAGCAGACGGTAACAGTGAGTTTTAGGAAACCGTTTTTCCACATCCGGTACGGTAAGCTGGGCCGTCCGGTACGAACTGCGCATGTGAGTCTGCGGTAGCGCATGCACAGTTCGTACCGGAGGGCCTATCGTACCGTATCGGATGTGCAAAACGGTTCCCTAAAGTAGACGATAACAGACGCTGCAGCAGACGAGAAACGCGCAGCAAGAAAAAAGTTAATTGCGCCTTGGATTTTTTATTTATTTAATACTATTATTTTTGTGACGTCTGCTAGCGGGTTGTTGCAAGGCCGGATGCATCCCGACAGTTGGCATTAATTGTTCTTTGAGCATCCGTCGCAGTGACCTAGATTGACGCTTTTTTTTCTTCTTTTCGTAACGAGCATTTTGTCCGGTGGGAAACTCTATTAGCGAAACTGGAGATGCGCTCATTTTCACTTTTTCCCCGCCGCCAACAGTTCCCTTTGTACGCATATACGTTATTCGCTGTGAAGGCCCGATGGAGGTTCCGACATTCCGGATACAAAGCGCACGTCGTACAATTTAGCGCAACGTTGCTTCTTCAATTAGGTTAAACATTTTCGCTTTAGGTAGTTTTTTTGTTCATTCCCAACACAACTGTCCAACGACCGAGGGCGCTTTAAAACAAAGTTCAGGGAACCAACATAGAGTGTCCGAGAACATATACGAGAGTATGGCCAGGATAAATAATCTGACAATTTCGTCTCCGTTCCAGATAGGCTATGTGCCACCTAAACTCTCTGATGTCACGCGCGAGTGCAATGGCGCCACTGTCGGCGGCAGGCACTGCGCAAGCGCAGACGTTGCATCCCGCGCAAATTCACAGCGTCTGCGTAAGTTTCCGTGCAAACTAGAACAAACAACAACTAGAAAACAGGTTAGCAGGGCCACACCGTTAGCGTTCTTCTCACGGTTGCCTCAGAAAACAGGAGAAACGCAATCACGAATATGCCCTCTGGAGACTGCGAAACTGAGAGCTCTCCTGCCCCGTTTCGTGTCTTTCTTTCCATCCGGGGTCTTTCCTCAGCGCTTCGGGCCGGCTTCCGGGCGGCAGACGCGGACAACAGCGGGCGCCTGGGACTCCGGACAGCGTTGGCGGCTGCCCGAAAGTTGTTGGCCGACGAGCCCGGGGGACAACAGCAGCCCACCAACAGCGAGCCGCTGCTCGGTAGGGCTGGGGAGAGATCAGCACCGGACGGTACGTCAAACCACTTTTCGTTTATATGTTTTTTGTTTTCTTTTTTTGAACAGCGATATATATATATATATTTTTTTACAATAAGGAAAGAGGGACATTGAAGACAAACAGACAAGACAGGCCTTTGTCGTCAAATATTGAGGTGTTTGTTTACAGAGAAAATCGACGTTTTTTTTGTGTTTATCAATTTTTCAAACATCGGTCTGTGATTATCGATAAAAAAGTTAATAAAAAGCTAATTTTTATATTAAAAAAAAGTCTTGGTTGAAGCAGAAATTAAATATCCAGAAATCGGCGCAACTAGTGACTCTAGGCGCAACGTTGGTTCAATGATGCTACCTGACTTTCCACTTCTTCATCCCTAAGGTCTCCTGTTCGTATGCTCCGTTTTACCCAACGTTACTAAAACACTCAGTTGGGAAACTCACCTTTGAAACCCGGACCGCCCGCGTCTAGCGAGACCAAACGAAATACGATAACAGCGCCACCCCTTACCGACTTTAAGTAAAAACATGAAAGTTTATTCATATTGCTACTGCAAAATGGCACTGCGAGATGTCGCCACCGGCCCTTGCGCGACTTAGCGCGCACTCGACGTGACCCGACACGTGCAGACGTGCAGTTCCCGGAGTGGCCTCTGCCGGAGAAATGGCGGCGCTGCGATCGCCCTTAGTTCGGTCCTCGAGTACGGATCGGAGCCACTTTTTCAAAGCAGGCTCTATGGCAGTTTCCCAACTTAACTGTTCTAGTAACGTTGGTTTTACCCTACGATGGACTACGGACGACAGTCACAGAAGCCATTCCAATGCCGTGCGAGTGTCACGTGACCTTGGAGAGAAGAGGGACGCGGCGACGCGTTGTCACTCGATACGCAAAACTCGCCGGCGTGGCTAACGTGACGTCCATCGTAGCAATCCATCGTGATTAGAAACGGAGTATGGTGATGTCAAGATAGATGAACCGAATCGTTTAAAGAACAGGTTATACCCTTATTAATATACTACCCTGGGGAAGTAGCGCAGTGCACCGCAATCAACCAAGCACAACACCCTAAGGACCGAATGCGCCGCAAGGTTCAGTTTATCAGCCACATCACTAACAGAGAAAAACAACTCGCACGTTTTTTTGTTTTTTCGTTTGTAATGTTCCATGGTGTCGGGGAGATAATGCGACCATCCACGTCCACTGTGAATGGGGTGCTCGAGTATCACTATTCGTTGAAACATTAATTAAAGTGAGGCCTTATAACAGATTGAAAAAATAAAAATGCCTCAATCGGCACCGCCTCGAGGGCACAGCCGATTTAAAGCCAATTCGAAATAAATTAACTGGGTCTTAGGATGAAGTGCGAGTTTCACCAAAAAGCCAATTGTGAAGGAAAAAAAGAAAAAAGAAAAGAACAACGAAAAAATCGGGACTGGCCAAGGGAACAGAAAGCCTCCGACGGTAAATGACCTTTTTCTAGTAAGCTTCTGCACATGCGTACACCCCTAACATGGCCTTGCTTTCCGCCGTCGCCATTTTGGGAGGGCAAAGTTCCGGTCGACCAACATATTCAACACCTATGTTTTCGCGTATTTCGTCCTTTTTGGCGACTGTTGTTTGAGATATACGCTAGTATATCGGGCACCAAAGGCAAAGAAGATCATTGCAACGGCACGATGCAAATGTATTCTGATGGGTGGAGGCAGGTTGGGCTGCCCTTCATTTGTTGTTCGTAGACAACTCCCCAGACGGCGCTCGTTACTGGAATATTAGAAAATTATTAGCGGCGAGATGTTTTGGTGGCGCCCTCCTATGGTTCCCCCTTGTGACGTCATTACCTTGCGAACAACAAGTTCGATGGTGTTTGTAAATAGCATGGTGGAAGCTTGAAATCATTGCGCTCTCAAAGAAACACTGCCAACACCGTCAAAATTGAAGTTCTTTCATTCCTCTTATTCCGTCGATGATAAATCCCCTTTCCGACGTCATAGTCAGCGTTCGGCCAATCGTGGAAGGCCGACCACAGCGACGCTTTCGGTCGCGCACGGGGCTAATAGCTCCTTCATGTTTTAAAAGGAGCGCAAGGTGCGTCAAGGCACGGGCAACGTGCAGCCCTTGGGAAGATCACGGCGGGACAGCGCAGCACTGAGCTAGGTTTCAGACGCCATTTTCTTCCAGAAGTGGCGCGCGGCACCTGTCGCAGTCGATGCTTGTAGCATCGACTGCGTCTGGACCCAAGCTGAAACGAAGGCATTTATTTCCACAACAATGAATGGCGACACTTTTCCCATGATAGAGGGGCTTTAGAAAATTAGTTAGAAAAAGGTCAATTGACTGCGACTTAGGCCTCGCAAAACGTTTATTTTTATATATTAACACAATATGACGCAACATGCTTTTTTCTCTCGTTTTTTTTTTTTTGGGGGGGGGGATTTTGAGTTGTTTCTTTTTAAGGGTTCATCGTGAAAAAATTAGGGAAAATCGAGGATGATTTCGAAAACTTTCGGGCGAGATGCAAACACTTACAATAGTTGAGCGCTCACTTCTCTTTTGTTCAAAGTGAACCAAGCATTAAATACTCTGAACAAAAAGTTTCAGCCTAAAATCTTAATTCTAAGATGTGTTAAACAAATTGCCGAAAAATGCTGAATTAGGAAAGGGTTGTGCAAGAGACCAAGTTTGTCATTTTATTTTACCTGAAAAATAAACTTAAAATGAATCTAAATGCTTCGAGTAGACCAGTTGGCGTGCTTTATACACACAAAATTATTACGTTGCAGAATTTTTTTTTATTCCTTTGGCCATTAAAGTTGCGTCTACGCACAATTGGGACATCGTAGTTCCACCTCCTTTCAGACGAATATTTTTCCTTTTTTTAACAAAAACAATTTTTTTTAAGAGTAAGGTTTTATTTTGTTGTATGGACATGCTATGCTATTTCATAAAAATTTAATTGAAAACAAAAGATAGGCATGACACCCCTATGACCGTCCTTATTTGAACGCACCCGCTTGTGGATACCGTGATTGTTGTCTGCGGTTGGGGCGCGATGGAACAGTTGTCCCGGTGACCCTGTCATTACTGCAATATCAGCGTGTGGCCCAGTTGGCTCTGAACGCAACCTATAGTACGCAACCGCATGAGCCGGACATTGTACGTTTATCAACGTTCATCAGCACCGTAGGAGGACCGTCGGCAGCCCTTCCATCGCTTCCTTGAAGAAGGTCAAGCCCCTAAAAGTGTCAACACATCGCCGCAGGTTTGAAACGTAGTGAGCCAGAATCCGGGCGAACCATTTTCAGTCCAATGCTCGCCTGCTAACACCCGAGCGTTGTGCGTTGAGCTGGCACAGGGCACGGAACGACACGACCTGTTTTTGACCGTCACATTTGCCCGATAGTGGCGACCCCTACAAGCCCTTCCCACAATGGCTCTCTGCTCGCGCCATGATTGCCGGTTACCCCCTTTCTAGCGTTTCCTCCACTAAAGTGGAAAGAGTGAAGGCTTTGTGGGAGAAGCTTGATCTGCTACTCGCTCGAATAGAAAGTACAAGGGATGCTCAAGGATGTTGGGCAGGACAGCAGAAGGACAGACGTCACGAAGGCATGCACAGCAGACAGTCAGCATTGACTGTCACTGATGTCCTTGCTTATATGTCTTTATCGTTTTTGGCGCTGTCCTTGTTGCACGTGAGCCTTGGGTGGTTTTTGTCTTGTTCTAACTGCTTGGCTCCCTAATGCAATCTGTTCTCCGAAAATAATTTCTCGCATCTGCAAGGGTACAGCGAAAATGTGACGACAGTGTAAACGAAAGAAAAAAGTTAACAAAAAAGAAAGAAAAGAAAAGAAAAGAAGGAAGATATGCATGTAAACATACAGTTGCAGAGGATAGTACATACACCTTCCGTGGGTGCGAAAACGGCCATCAAAAGCGGCGAGGATGCGGCACCAATTGTGACGTGATGGTCCAAAATTCAGGGAAAACATGGCGGCGGACTGGAGGATGGCATGCTCTTCCAAAGTGCTGCGCCACACGCTCAATATTTTACATCCCACACGGTGCCTTTGAGTTTGTCCCAGGGCTAGCATATAAGGATGGTCCAAAAGCACTGTTAGGGTTTTGCGTTAGGGAGGGATACACACCCACAGCGTGTCTAAAAGGTGCCACTAAACGAAAAAAAAAAGACATTTGCATGCTACATGTTTTCTATAGGTTACGCATATGGTTTACGTCAAACAGGCACTACATACACAGCAACACGGAATACAGAGGCCATAAAGCACGTATACAACAACGACACCACATCTCCGCGTTATATACGCAACACTAAATATTAAAATAAAGAAACTGGGGCCAACTTTAGTAAACATACTAATGATTACAAATACGTAGCTTTTTTTCTCCTTGCCAGTGATATTACATGAAACACAATGCCCCAAGATCCACGGACTGTATTTCCTTGTAGAAAGCAATGGATGATACATGACAAAAAGTAATCTACAGTGGCTAATAGCAGTCAGACGGGCACCTAAAATGCTATTTACGTCAAATGACATTCAGTGTAAATGCCATTTAGGTAGCGTTGCACGGCAACTCAAAAGGCATTTGGAATGCATGAATGCCGTTTAGCCGAGATAGCAATTGAGTTGCCGTGTGGCACTGACTAAATGCCATTTACACTGAATGTTATATGGCGTAAATGTCATTCTAGGTGCCCGTCTGACGTACCCGCTAAGCAATCGTGCCAACTGTCGCTTCCCCACGCGTGCATCACCCTTTCTGCGCAACTCACAAAATAGGGGTGTAAAGAAGGGTGTGTGACGCGGAGCAGGGATGCTAAAAGGTTGTGCCGACGGGTGCGGGTCGTCATCCTTTTAACACCCAGACCGAGTGCGGAAAAAAATTGTAATGTGCACGCATGCCGGTTTTCTCCTTACCAGTAAGGCAGTCCCAGTATCGAGCGTTCCCCTTGTCTAACAACAGTGCACAATTAAGTAGCGTGACGTAGTGAGCATTCTCAGTGCCGCTGCACGCAGCTTCTCACGATCGGACCACACTCGAGGCTATATACGGGACGCCAGGTCCAATCATGAACCTGCAGTCGAAAATGTGCCGCGACGTACGTATTGTCGGAGCAATATACCACGCGGTTTCCAACTATAACTCGTGATTGGATATGGCGGCTTGTAGCCTCGGCGATAGGCCATATCGTAAGGTGAAACGAAGCATATATATAGCAGCCTCTGCGATCTTATCGTGGTGGTTTCGCTGGCGCGTTGTGTGTAAAAGAAGGAATGCGTTATTCTAACGCCCCTCTCTGATGACTTTAACTCCAGTATACTAATATAGTATACGCTAGAGTGATGTAGTACGTGTGGCGGGTGTCTCTGAGGTTCAAAGATACGCAGCTAGATAGGAGATGCTGTCCTCCTACGCAGACTTCTCGGCTTACAAATGGAGAGTGAAAAAGACGCCGGGAGCGATGGTATCTTTCGGTAAAGTGCGCTTTTTCCGCTCGTAAAAACAACAACAATAACAACAAGGTTGCCCGCATACGATGACCCGCGGCGGACAATATACAAGCCACCACTGCCAATCCAGCCCTTTGAACGTGTCACGTGACGATACGTGCTGCGCTCCTCGTCGCCCTCCTGAAGGTCACGACATTAAAACCGCGGTCACTCCGCTATATAGTGCCCGAGTCCCACTAGAGCGACAAACAGAAACGACCGACACCGACAAGCCTCAGACACGTGCAGCATGCATGCGGTGGTGTCTATTCGCGTCAAGAAGTTTGGGGGTATCGCCGCCTGGTGGAATTTTTTCACAACCCAGAGTGAGGACAGTTCTGGTGCAATCACGTGCAATGCCAAGTTTTGATGCACTATGAAAATAAAATAAAACTGCGTGGGTACCATGTGCACTACCCTGAGGTTTATCCCCCCCCCCCCTTGGATCCGCCCCTGCATCGTGTGAGGCGTGGTTCTTCCTCGTTTGACCATATTGGTCCTACAAACACTGTCTGCAGACACATGTTAGGAGCGTGTACATATGTATGGTAGATACATATGTATGATAGACAATTCCGTCGTCGTGTATGCCAGCGAACGCCGCGCCTTGTTTGTACGGTGTACAAGGGGCGGGACACGTGCGGCACGGCGCTGGATCGGTTTCGTGTCGTCGGCAACTTGACGGGTAAAACATCTGTCCGAGCGAGGAAAAATATCGGTCGACCGTGACGCGGGAATGGACAGTAGTAGAGGCGGCGTCACGTACGGGCGCGCCCATACGTGATCCATCAGCACGAATGTGACGTCACGTATTCCCCGCAGCGTCTCTTCGAGCTAGGATTTGGCGGACCTTTTTGACGCGCAAACGCCGTTCTTTTCAAAATATCAGTGTACTATTTAGGAGGTGGTCAGTGCACCTCAAAGCAAAACTCACCTAACAACACAAAAAAAAAAAACAACATTGTAGTGATTTTGCTAAAGCTCTGACTCGCCGTTCTAGCAGAATCTCGCTTACAAAGAAATTGTTTAAAAAATCGTTGTTATAATAATTATTATTATTATTACCTTACGTATTTACAATTACAACTGCGTGCGTATAGGACCCTTCCCCTGTTTCACGTTTCGGCCGCTAGGCCGCGTCAGCTTTCGCTGCCTACTTCGCTCCTTCGCGTCTTTTTCGCTAGGTGGCGTGTCGCCTCCTCTGGAGTTGCGCATACGGTAACCGCGATCAGTGTAGGATTACACCCTAACCAGGACATGACTCCAGTAGTGCAATACTTATTAACTCTGAAAACGACCGCGGCGCACGAAAAGAAGGGACGACAGACGAGCCAACGGCGCGTCGCTTACGTCACCGTGACGCCACTTTACCATAACCAACAGACTGTAGGACGTCGCCGTGTGTGCCGTGTAAGCTCAATAACTGCACGCCTCCACGTGTTTCGTCGGCTGCTCTTGTACATAGTTCAAATTATGTATACGTGTTTATGTTCGCTCTTATTATTTTGCTTGCTCTCTGTTCGGTCCCAGTTGGCGGATGTTTGGACGGATTTGAGTGGCCTGGTATCGATTACACACGGCAGATGTGCGCCTGCAAGACTCGGATTTCGACGTTCGTGCCGGGGAGAGGGGAACCGCTGCAACAACAGTTCTGCAGCCGAGCGGGAGTGCAAAGCTGAACTAATACAGACGGCGCAACGACCTCGCTGGGACGTTCTTTGGCTTTGAGAGACGAAAAAAGAAAACATAAACAAAATGAAACGAAAAACGTGACTGACTTGCCGAACTTGATGTTCAAAAGGATATGCACTGTCGGCCATAGCTGAGCCCGCGGCCGCTGAGCGCCTTCTAACGGCGAGCTTCCACGGGGCGTTTTCAATGTGCATACCACACCATCAAGCCATCGAGATTGCCAGTCTTATCAGCCTGGAAATGTGAGGATGTGAGCTCGTTCTGAGTTCACATTTCTCTTGGCGCTTATCTTGCGGGTGCCGTTTGTTATTTTCTTTGGGACAGACTACACGGTGAGTGAAGGTAACCTGGAATAGACTATACTTCCAAAATTCCCGGCATGCAACACTGCGCGCGTTGCACTATGGGACCTCTTTGGCCACGAGTGGCATGGTTTCGATTTTGATTGCCCTGATGACGGCATCTCAGCACTGCATGAAAATTAGGCACTGACTATTTCGACGTTCACCGTCAAAATATTTCAAAAATTATTTCAACGTCTGCGACGTCACTTTCGTAAAAATGTCAAAATAGTGGCTTTATTATTTCGACGGCCCCCGTCAATGCAGCCGTCGCAGAGTGGGCCGTTTCGTGGTTCCGTTCTGTTTAGTTTCTGATGGTGTTGTCGGCATTGTGTTGACAGAGTCATGTGTTGTGTGCCTAAGAAGTTTCGGTCCTAATTGGCAGTGGAAATGTCCTATTCAGCGCGTGTGTGGGACTGGCTCGACAGTTGATCCTTTCGGACGTGACGCGCCCGGCGGCGATGTTCCGAGCTCGCTCGTCATCTCGGCACGCGTCTCATCTAATATGGATCTAAAAGAAAGGCGAGCTGGGGTTTAAAGACGCGAGCTGGATATCCCGTTGTATATTTATGCCGGCACGCAACAAAATGTAAGTGCGTACATCACTACGTAACGTTGAGAAATTTGGCACGCCTTTTGTGCCTCCGTATGCGTGCGAGCGCGTCTTCGGATATGGTGGCAGTCTCGCTTTGCATCTGGCCCCCGCCCTGGTAACGGGGTTTCGTGAGTTCATTGTTTGGTTTAAATTTTCTGTTTGGTTCGTGTATAACGAGCGGGTTAACCACGAAAGCATCGGGATGTTAAATACAAGCTTGTGAATGCAAACATTGCCTCCTCAATGTGTCATGACCGGGACGAACGAACAAAGGTTCTGGCGCGGTTGTACGAGATACACGCATTTTCCGATACACTGTACATTTTATGACACGACGTTCAGCTCTTTTGTCTATATGAAACACGTGAGATAAATCATGGAAAGCAACGGTGCCGCATTCTGTAATGTTGGGCACAACCAAGCAAACGTTACGTGCGGCCTGATAGCTGATGTACTGTTTACGTACTGCTTTCAAAAGATTTTTTTTATATTATTTCATATTATTTAAAAAAAGGTTATAAAAACTGGAGTTCACCGCACATTTGTTTTCTGAAAATGCGCGTTGAACCGCGACGCCGCTCGCAAGCAAAACATTTGTTTGACCGCTACTTTCGACCACTTTCCCAATCCGAATTCCGAAGCTCTAAAGCTCTAGGTTTGAGATGTCAACATAGGGAGAATCAAATATTTTGACGGGGAGGTCAACATACTTTGAAAATATTTTCAGGTCTTCGGGAAGTGGCGTCACAGACGTCAAAATAAAAATTAAATTTTCGAAAGAGTACGTCGAAATAGTCACTAACTAAACAAAAAGTCAGCGCTCGCTCGCAATGCGCCCATTCATCTTCGTGAGAGCCCCGTTGAAACACGGACCTCCAGCGGCCGTAAGGACCTGCTTGGACTTTGCGAGGAGTACGAATCCGGCCGGTCGCGTCCCGCACCTTTCTGGAGGCCTCCTGGATACCACCCCAGAGGATGAGGAGAAGATGGAACAGGACGGCCGGCCCAGTGTAGTTTTTCCATGTGCTTTCATACTCCTGTTTACACGCGCACAAACCCTGGCACGTCGGAAAAAAACGTGCCCCAGCATTCTAACCGGATTGGTAGGACAACACCTACAATACACGGTGTTTCTTTTTTTTTTTTTTTTAAGCTTAATAGATTCGTTTAAAAAGAGCCGTGAAAGCTACGCTTATGCTGTTTGTGCAGGTGAGTTGTGCGACCAGGGGGGGGGGGGGGGCATAGTATGGGGGCTAATCGTAACGATCAGTCGGCTAAGTAAAATTTGTTAATTAACTTTTTTAATTAGTGGAAATGGACATATATTTTCAATTAAAAACTTGCTGAGCGTCATCGAAAACTACTAAATTGGCTCTTTTTAGAAAGACGTAACGCAGGGGTAGCATTTGACAGCGTTCCGTAGAAACGCTCAATTTGGACGCGTTTTAGGTTTCGGTTTTCGTATCGGAGCGCATCTCTGCGCCCGATACGAAACATGCTTGTCCCAACTAGGCTGTTTAAAAATACACTTTTTTCTTTGCAGTTACCCTTTAACCGAAATGCGTGTCGCAGAGAAACGACGTCACTGGAGCGTCACGTGACCCCCCGGTTGATGCTGTGCAAGTAGCAACTCCCTTGTGTTATGGGGGCAGTACAGCCTGACCCCAACGGGTTACAAGAAGTTTGTTAGTGTGAAATAAATGCTAATTCAACTCACACCAACAAAAAAAAAAAAAAGAAAGAAAGAAAGAAAAAGGAAACTTTTTAGCTTGTTTGTGACTTGTCCCCACCAACTTTCTGTTCACCTTCATTCGCCACTTTTTCAATAGCTATTTTGAATTTAGAGGTAAGCCTGGCTAGGGAAACAACTTTGCACGTCCTTTCCTGTGTCCAGGTCTGCTGGGCGTCCATGAGTTCCTGCTGATGATGGCGGACACGCTGACCGAGACCACCCACTGGGGCAGCCTCAAGACGGACGTGGCCGGCTACGTGGGCATCGACACGCTCCAGGAGCAGATCCGCAAGAAGGTGCTCCGCAGGGGATTCGAGTTCAACATCGTCGTGGTCGGTGAGTGGCGACATCCCTGAGCAGAGCCCGTGACCACACACAGTCTACGGCGCTGTAGCAGGAAGGACCTGGAAGTGTGCCTCCTGGAAATCTCCTTGCGACCCGTGGACCATATCGAAAATCGCCTCCTGCGCGCCGCCATCTTTGTCCAATGGGGCGTTCTGAGCATGCGCAAGAGCTCTCTCTCTCTCTCTCTCTCTTGCTGAATAAGAGACGCTGTGCAGCCCAGTGACCTTTTTCGTTTGCGTGATAAGTGCTCGAGGAACCTTCTGGAAACACGAGAGTGGCAGCCCACGTTTTCCCCAGAGACTTTCTTTCTCTGGGCTCCAGAAGTTGCGCAAGTCGGAGGCAGCATCTTGCTTCCCTCTCTTTCAACGGCACCGCATGACCTGGCGAATGTTACATATTATAATGTGCACCGCTTATTGGTTCTAATTACTAGGTGAAGCCTGAAGCTAGCGACTTATGTTTCCTAAAGGTTGTGGCAGCTACGGCCTTGTGGTGGGAGTTAGTAACAGTTTATAGTAAAAGGTATCGTTTGAAGCTGGGTTGCACTGACGAGGTTTCCAGGCGCCTACGCCTTTTGCATTAGGCGTAGGTGCACAAGGCGCGCGTCTTAAAAAGCCACTGAAAATTCAATTTCTTTTTTAACAATTTGGTGGAGACACACGGGCCAAAAAACATATTCTACGCAAAAGAAAAAATAAAAATAAACTACGTCAATATTGACGGCGCGAGACCACGACCGCGAGATGCGGATTTGGTCGGTAGTCGCCTTCTTTCCACTTGTTTGCTCTCGGCATTTCGGGCGCGTGGAGGAAAGGTGGTTCGGCTTGGCCATCACGTGGAGGTGGAGAGAGTGTGGGAAGAGTGTATTCCTTGACGTCATGAACTGCGCGCAAACTTTAAAATAAATCTTGCTCTAAAAAACGTAAAATTCATTTCTCGACACGCCTGTCCCCAACAGACCTTACAATTTTTTTTGTGGTTTTTAAAGGGGCGCGGAAGCGAAATTTTAGCGCCTGTTTGTGTTGACGCGGTCTTTTATGTGAACAGCAGTACAGAAACACGTTTTTCGTTGTAAGCACGAGAAAAGCAATTTTAAAATGAATACGGGATACGATTTCTCCATACCACCTGGTGGTTGGGGGCCGAACTTCGTTGGAACGTCCGACGTCACGGATCCATCAGAAGCAGCGCCACGGCGCGGCGGTGTCCGATGGAGGCGCCCGGGAGCGAGCAGCGCTTGGCACATCTCTCAGTTCTAGTAGTTCTAGTACGCCGCACCTCGGGTATTTCCACTCTGGCGGGATTAGAACGCGTTGACGCAGAGCCATGGCTCTGCGTTGACGATAAAGCTGGCGCCACCAAGTGGGTCCGTGACGTTGGGAGCGTGACGTCACGGGCAAATATCCCGAGACACATCGCGCCGCATCAATGGCCAATTTTGAAGCGCTCGCCAGAATCCGTCGGTTGGAAGAAAAGATATAGTCATCCGGTGAAAATACAAGCGTGCGATTATCATTTACGCATATCACGGATCATATTTCACTCGTTTCAGAAATGTCTTTGGGAAAATGATTGGTTCAGTGATGATCGAACACCACCAGAGAGGTGCGCCTTTGACGCTGTCCGATTGGTGCCATCAGCTCGTAGCCTCAGCTGCGTGTGCATGGTAAAACAAAGTATAAAACCTTTTTTGTTGTTGTTGTAAGAGTGTAGGTCTACTCCCCGAGACGTGTGCGTCACGCTTCAAAAATTTGCATTTCGCGAACCGCCAAGACGCGTGGCGGGGTCGCGGAAACGGAAGTGCTTCACACCGGCCATTACGCCACTCTTCTTTGAGGCGCGAAGATAAAGAAAAGCGATAAAACAAACACTAACCGGTAATCGTCGTCGCATTCCGAGCTCAACTCCGTCTCACCCCTGACAGTGCGGCGAGAGCTGAGCGTTCGCCGGACCAGAACAACCGCCTCCCTTTGACTGCCCGACCCCGCTCTCTGCGCGTGGATATGGACGGGATCACGTGGGGCGAAAGGTGGACGTGTCATTGGTCCAGCGGGAACGTAGCTTCCACCGCACTGCCAGCTTAGGGGTGAACGGAGTCTTGCGCCATGTGAGGAGGCGGAGTAGACCCACTTCCACGAAACACCTTTGCGGCGTTTTGTCTGTCCTTCTGCAAAGCTGGAATTGAACGATGACTAAGCTTCTCTCTGATGATCGTCAAAATACATGGCAAACAAACTACATATATAAAAAAAAGACGCCGCTAACAATTGCCGAAACGATGGGATGCCGCGAGAGCCCCGACAGCCCTCAAATGCTTTCTCACTTTTCTGCTTTCCGGTTATTGGAGGGGTTGAAGTCCCACTGCACTGGCCAAATTACCGTTTTTTCCCCGCTGTTGTCCATTGTCGGAACCTTCACTCTACGAAGATTACACGCACGTTAAAATTATCTGGAACACGTTCTCGTATTATATGTTGTTGCGAAATAAATCAGCCTCTAGCTAAGTATTGGAAAGCCCCTAGAAACCGTTTGCAACAAAACGACCTTGACTCTTGTGCTCGGGAGACTCGGGGAAAAAATGCAAACTAAAATAAATCTCCCCCTTCTTTTTTTTTTTTTGAGCCTTGCACGTTTGTTGCGGTTGGACGTAAAACGAAGTCCTAGGCCAGCACCCCCTTTTTGCAAAATGAAGAGTGAAGAGCATAAAAACCAAGGGGTCACTTCCACTTACGAAGGACCGCTCTTGTCCTCTCGAGCAGGGAGGAGCGGTCTGGGAAGTCGACGCTGATCAACACGCTGTTCAAGGCCAACATCAGCAGGAGGACGTCTTCCAAGAAGGGCCAGGAGGCCAGCGAACCCGCGCCGTACGTCGTCCCCAAGACCACCGAGGTCAAGTCCATAAGCCACGGTGAGCCCGGAGCAGACATGTCCTTCCCATCGTCCGTGTACATGCCGTTTCTGCGAGGGCTGCGATAGCCTCATGGGTGCTTTCCCTCAAAGTCGCCATTTCCGTTTCTGATGGCTTCCATGCACGTGGTAAAATTTGTTAAAAAAATAAATGAAAAAAGTAGTTTTTCATTGCAACAGCGATTTTTTAGAACGTAAAGTTTCTCATCGGCGCCTTTTTACCCTGTACCGGTAAAACTCTGCTGCGATGGTGCTGGCAGCGATTCGTAGAAGTCATTGCACGCTGCAACATAAGCTGGCGTGGGGGTCATCAATCGAATTGAAACAAATGCAGATAAAAAAATATACAAATAAAAGCAAAAAAGAAACAAGAAATCGGAGCTGTAAAGAAGCAAGGGAGAGAAAACAATCGGTCTGTGCTGTGAAGGTAGGCTTCACAACACCTACGTACCGCCACTGTCATGCAGGGAAGCCGAAAAAAGAAAGTGTCAAATTTTAGGGGGAAAGGGAACAGTATAATAATTCTACATTGGTAGTTTGATAGCAACTCACAGATCAACTTACAAATAACCACTTAAAATATAAAAAAACACAATTAAAAACAACAACGCAGTACAAACCATTGATAATGCTTCAAAACTCGGTAAATGCGTAAATTTGATGAAAGCGGACCCGAGCAATTTCACGAAATGGCCTTCGATAAAACGGCGTTCGATGAAATGTCCACTTATTTGATGAAACGGCATTCGATGAAAGGTCCGCTACCCATATTTCTCGCTGCAAGAATGAACTACCCGTAAAGTTCCGAGAGAACGCCCGCCTCCGAGAGATCGCCCATCCCGTTTTTCTGCCTAAATATCTGTAACGTAAAAATCCCTAAACATCGCCCATTCCCCGATTCTTGTCGAACGTCACGCGATGTCCGACGGGAATCGCAACAACCACGCAATTAGCTGTACCGGCACGTCTGACAAGCGAGTTCTTAGCGGGTTCCCGCATTTTTGTCCGCGATCTGCGCGCGCGATATTGGATCCGCGAGTTGTTCCCGCGTGTACGTTGTACCGTGAAATGCAATCTGCTGCGTCCGCAACCTGCGGTATACGTTCCCGCGCAAAGTTTGTAGCCGGATTCCCGCGTTTTTGTACGCGATCTCGATTCTCACGCGAGTTGGTCCCGCGTACGTGTATATTGCATCGTGAAATACGACTCTGCTGCGTTCGCGATCTGCGGTATTTGTTCCCGTAACATACGAGTTTGTAGCGGATTCCCGCGTTTTTGTCTGCATGATATCGGTTCCGTTGACAGGCAAGTTTGTAGCGGGTTCCCGCGTGTTTATGCACCATAAAGCTTGAAGCTGCTGCGCCCGCGATTTGTGGTTATTCGTTCCCGTGAGATGCAAGTTCTCGGCGGGTTTCCGCGGGTCCTTCGCACCATGAAACGCGAATCTGCTGCATCCGCAACCTGCGGTATCCTTCCCGTGACACGTGGAGTTCGTAGCGAATTCCCGCGTGTTTATCGCATCGTGAAACGCGAATTTGCGGTGTCCGCGATCTGCGGTATCAATTCCCGCGTCACATGGTTTGAGCCTGTGCCAGGGTGTTCATCATTAATTTTTGATAAAGTTTTGCTGTGGCATCTTCAAAGATAGTCCACCCCATGTTTTTCACCTTTTATCTCTCATTTTGGGTGGGCGTTCTTTCGGAACTTTACTATGCATCGTTGAATGCTCAGTCTACACCCAAATGTAGCACTAATTGCAGTCGGAACCAGATGGCCCATTCATGCTGCGTTGCTCATCTTTCGATGCAAAGACGATATGCTCACTAAAATTTGACTAAATATTTAGTTTCACTAGCCAAGTTTGTTCTCCAGCCTATCGATTAACCTTTGCACCCAAAACAAATGATTATTTGCACGTGATTATCTGATTGCCCCTTTCTGTCATGTCTTACGATTCTTCCCGTTCCCCACCCTGTGTCGGGTGGTTTAAGAAAATGTAGACTCGTCAGAGAACGCACAAAAAAAGGTTGATTCCAAAATCGGTTACTCACTCGCTTTTCTGACTCTCCTCCATTTTCTGTTTTTCTAGTGATCGAAGAGAAAGGAACACGTCTACGACTCACGGTCACCGACACGCCCGGATTTGGAGACCAGGTCAACAATGAAAACTGGCAAGTTTATTGCTTCTTGGTAATCGAGGTAACTGCTGGCACAGGATGTCACAATCGCAGTGCTGTCCCAATTGAATCGGCACCAATATATATAGCTACCGTCCATTTTCACGACTACCTTCAGGATGGCCACCTAATGCACTCTTTGAAAGCCCCAATATGCAGGAGGGGTGCCACCATTTTACTTTCCCCCTTCCATTGTCCAATAACATGGCTACCAGTTTTTATGTTGTCTTTGTAGACTTTAGATCCTTCCAGTCATTGTCATCGGATAAAGAGTCGAAATGTGCAGAGGTATGAACTGTACCTATCAAAAAGGTCATTCGTAAGGAGAAGACCGGAAGCTTTATATCCGGCTCCGCCAAATTGTTGTTCGACGGCTTTCTAACCTTTGCTCCCATCTGATCAGTTTGGTTCATTTATCCGCACATTTTGACTGATTCAATACTTCATACAGTTATCTTGGCAGATCCCAATACTGCATGCACAAATCAGCAACATGAAAAGTGTATAATCACACTTGACATGTTGCTACATGCTTGGCATAGTTAACCCATTTTTTCTGTCAATATGGTTTGAATCTGCTGAAAAACAGTATTGGTTACAAGAAACTCAATTACTTCCAAAACTAATAAGATTGCTCTTACAGTTACTACGTAGTGAAAGCAATCAAATGATCATAAAATTACTCCAAAACATAACTGATTACAGGTAATTTGATTAGTTTCAATGAGCACCGTACACCGCACAACACTGTTAGTGTAAACAAGCATTGCCAGTTTTGCCTGTCTCCTTTTAGAATTAGTAAATGGCCGCCATAAAACCTACTGGTATGCTGGAAAGTCTCTCTGACGGCAGTCACCTAAGTGGTAGATTTTGGTGTCAGTTAGTATTGTAAAAAAAATGTGAAAAGTCCCCGACGTCAGGCTTCCGCTAACGGTGCTGCGCAGTGTATAAGTTTAACGGGGTAGAACGCTAAACACATTGTGTGAAAACACTTTCAAGGCACTGTACCGACACATTAGCTGCTAGCTTCTTCCGGTGGTTCCTTCTCAAACACAGTATGTAGAGGTCGATGTGCACATTGGAACAGGAAAACATGTTCCCTTGCAGCTGGCTGCCCATCCTGGAGTACATCAACGAACAGTATGAGAAGTACCTGAGCGAAGAGCAGAGCGTCACTCGCAAGAAGCACATCCCAGACACCAGGGTTCACTGCTGCCTCTACTTTGTCCCGCCGTCGGGGCATTCGTGAGTGTCTTCGCTTTGTTTCTATTTTTATTTAAAATTTAATTTTTTTGTTGGTTTTAAGATGTACTCGGTAAGGGCTCGAAACACACCAGAAGACCCCGTATGCCTTCATCTTGGTTGTAATTCTGCAGTTTGTTGTAGTTTGAATCACAGGGTTCTGAGGTGCCTTTGTAATAATATGGACAACGTTAAAAAAACTTCTAGCATAAAAAAGAAAAAAAAAGAATTCAAATGAAAGCATGAATTACACATGGACAAAGACAGATATGTAACATGCCTGTACGTGTGTGTATCTATCCCCAAATATTCTACAGCCGTTGGCAGTCTTCAGTGAATGCACTGGCATCTATATCTATGCTAATGCCTTTGCTGAAATTCCAAATAAAAAATTGCTTTAAAAAACTAAGGCAATCCTTTAATCGACTACATGTCTAGTATGCAGAATGCATTAGCGATACATAAGCAAATCCGGGCAGTTTGACGCAATATTACGACCTTGCATGGCACTGCGCCACGTGACGCGGAGTTACATTACCCCTACACCGCAACTTGACATCCAACTTTTCACGCGATGTCGCGTGAAAAGTTTGCACAGCGAGTCACGTGACCCATAGTGGTAATGTCCCTTAGTGGCACCACCCACGTGACCCACAGCAGGACATTAGCCCGCTTAACTTAGCTGACGATGGCAGGGCACAGTAACACGACACAAACACCTCCTTTGCTTCTGTTAAAATGCATTCATAAATCTCTTCAATGCAAGCCGGGTAGTATGTGCTGTTTTCCGTTAATATCCGTTTGTCAGCATTCTTATCCCGAGATGGTTGGTCGTGTGGGCCCCAAGGTTCCAGTGCAATTGCAATTGCCCCTCGGGCACCTGCGGACCAATCTCGCTTTGTACATAGGCTGACTCCCCTGGATGTGGAGTTCATGAAGCGCCTGGACAAGTGCGTCAACATCGTGCCGGTCATCGCAAAGGCAGACACGCTCACCATCGAAGAGAGGAACAACTTCAAGCAAAAGGCGAGTGGAAACTGCCGAGGAATCCAGTGTTGGGGAGTGGTTTGGGTACCTTGTTTATTCACGATGAGAAGCTCGCGAGGTGCGCTGCTGTTTTCCCCACTATGGTTAGTGCACGTGCTACCCACGCGGTTATGTATTAATTTTCATAGTGAATAGAAGCTTGGAATAGCACGTGCTTGCACCGGCAGAGGAAGTTGCTCCTCTGCTGCTCCTCACTCTGGCTTGTGAAAAAATTCCACCAGGCGGAGATACCAGAAACTTCTCACCGCGAATACTTGCAATGATGTGATTAGCCCGATTCATTTTGGAGCACCTTTTTTTTTTTTTTGGAGCAGGAAAAGTAATTTTGGAGCATATGCCACACACTTCATTTCTATTCATACCACTGTGAATATTGCATGTTAAGATTATTGTGTTGGCCTATCCAACTAAAAGACATGCCTACTTTACCTTCTCACTTCTGTGCAACCTTTTGTTAGCATCAACTGCATGGCAGGTTTGATTCCCTCAAACACAAAATTAGCTGATTGGTTGCACATAGAAGCACTAGGCATGGCAACAAGATGCTGACTGATGAAATGTAAACCAGGTAGCATATCCCTTTTAAATAGTGTTAGAATGAAATAATCTTGAGTGCAGAAATTGATGTTTCATTCAACTTCTAAAGGTCGTAATAAAAATGAAATTCTTAATTCAGATTAAAAAAACGTGTCATTAGATCATGAACATAAATAATGTTTTATACATAGAGCTTCACAATAACAAAAATCAACATGTGAATAATAAATATACTTAAAAAAAAATCCAGCCGCACTGGTTAAGGTTATTCCCAACCTTCCTTCCACTGGTTCATCTAATTTAGTTTTAATTAATTTAATTAACTGTATTTTGAATGCATAATACCTATATGAAGATGGTAAGTAAACAAGATAGTTAAAATCAAAAATAAAGCCATAGACCTATTTCACAATTAAAGGCGCTTGTGAAAGCTTGAAATACTGTCACTTCCAGTATGGGCGAAAACATTGTTTTGCCGTCTCCATGCCAATAGAATACATTTAGGATAAGCTTAACGGCCACCCATTCTTGTTTTGTCTCCCATCTATTTTTTTACTAATTGCATGCTGAAATGTTTTATTATTTTGTTTAACTAAAAGGTCTATAGAGCAGTTCATACCAAGTTTCTTGCAAGTGCCATTGCTAACTATACAATTTGAAAGAAGATATCGCCAGAACACCACAGTCTATCATAACCATTAGCAACAGTTTTATTTGGAAATTTTTACTGCAAAGTAAGAGTTGTTACATTAGCACTCACCAAGTTCTCCTCTTTTTCTTTTTAATGTAGCAGATGCCTGCGTGTTTATCATATCCCGTTTTGGGGGAGTTGCCTTCCTTTTAGCACGCGGGACCACTGTGGCAAAGCAAGATAAGCAAAATCGCGATGCTTACTTCGCGGTTGTTTCACAGCAGTACACAAGTGCGCGTTGAGAAGTGCACTCAACAAAGCTAGTAACTTACCCGCCAGGGCAGACCACGAACACAACTTGATATTGCAAAACTTCCGAGTACTGTCAGTGTTTGACAGACGTATCAAATCGAATAGTATGTTATTCGCGGCAATAATCGAAAGTTGTGAAAATTTGCACAAGCCTACCGTAATGACCCGGACGTATAAGGGGCCCTCAGCTATTTTATTTACAGTATTAATAAAGTGAAATCAAGTTTTGGCGCAATGTTGGCGCAGATTCATCACATTTTGGCTAGATGTAGCAGGATGTAGCAGGGTAACTCCTTTGGCACAGTTTGGTGCAAATGGCACCGCAATCACATCACCCTACTTGACAGAGTAGTTTGGAGTGCCTGCTTCAAGTAGTACTTTGCTGTTGAGTCTGCTTGGTCGGTGAACAGTTCACATACCACGATTGGTAGCTGCTCTGATGCCAATATCAAGTTCTTGTTTTTTTCTTTTGCAAACTAATGCTGGCAAATATTGTTGCATTAATGTCGGATAGAAAATCGACCGAGACAAGAAAATGGGCGAGCAGACAACAGGCGATACGACAATGGGCGGTTGTCGTGCTTGTAATTCACCTTGAAAGCACAGAGTGGAACAGTGGCATAGCCAGGGCTTCAGCCTCCCACTGAAATTGAGCCGACCCTACAACATACACATTCATCTCAACTCCCCTTCTTTCCCCCCCCTTCCCTGCTAAAAAAAAAAAAAATCCTGGCTACACCACTGTAGTGCATCACAGCACAAACAAGTGCCATCTTCTGGGACATAATTGGTAGATGGTGAAAGCTAAAGGGCCTAAGGAGATGCAAAATAAGGAGAACTAAACCAAAAGGCATTTATCTGCCCATGTGTTGAAACAAATTTAGCCGGTCTCACTTTACCCAACGTTAAACGGAGTGGAGGTTGTTGAGTCAACGGAGACCCCTTCACCACAGATCAGAGAAGACCTGGCGAGGAACGGCATTTGCGTCTACCCCGTGCAGGAGTTCGAAGATGACCCAGAAGAGACGATCCTCAACAACAAGATCAGGGTAGGCTTTCCGTCACACGCTCCAATTCTACTTCCGTAGACAAAAATGGTAGAAAACTTGGGGGCTTCTCTTTGACATCAAATTCACTGCCGACGTTTGGCTTGCACAAGCATACTGTTTCACACTTGGTGTACAATGCTGTCAAAGCTGCTGGCACGAGCGCGTGGCTCGATCTTTTATTTGCATGTCGTGCAAGTGAGACGCCGCTGTGAAACACAGAGCATCCGCCCATTCCACAATAAGCGGCCACCCCTCAGCTTTCTAACAGCCCACCCCCAGATTTGCATGATTATCTCCAAATTTGGAGTGGGCAGTCTCTCGGGATTTTACGGTAGGCGAATTCCACGAGCTCATGCAACAGCGTTGTACACCCAGTGTACAGGGTATTATTTTAAATGGAAATGGAATTTTAATAAAACGGTGCAAACTGCTAGATGAATGCCGTCACTGCTAGGTGTTCCTTCAGTTTGGCGGACATCGTCCGAGGAAATAATCGTCACGGTAAGTTGGCTAATTAACTAAAATCTGTTGGCATTCTATTAGTTTTACGGGTCACGTTGCAATACATGGGTTGCATGTGACATCATTTAAAGAGCGCTTCGATGACCAACGGAGCTCCCCTCTAATCAGGATCCTCTTTTGTGCCTCCTGGATTTGCACAGGCATCGCTATTCCCCTCCCAGAAGATTAACCAGTCACTCACAATTCTTACAAAAGCAGCTTCCCTCTCCTCCTCTTACATGGTGGTCAAAAGTATGCGATGTGACGTCAGTGCAACCTATGCATTGCAGAACTGAGAGCAATTGCTATTAGAGGCTAGACCATTTAAAAGAATTTGCAAAAGGTTATTTGTGTTTGAGATATGAATTATTCAATTTTCATGTTTTTTAGCCAGACTTAAAAGCCACACACAATTTTCATGAGGCTAACAAAACATGAAAATTTATTAATATCTGACACTAATAAACTTTTGCGTATTCATTAATTGGTCTCGCCTCCGATGGCAATTGCTATCCCTTCCACGCCGCTCCCGCCGTGCACCGGCAAGTTCGTGGCCAGTGTAACGCTGGAGCGCATTTGAAGGCAATGAGGACGACGGAGCTTCCTGTTGGTGAGCCCAGTGAAAGGACGTTGCTCACTGTGCGTTTCCGGCCTCGCAGGCCGCCATCCCGTTTGCGGTGGTGGGCAGCGACAAGCAGCACACGGTCAACGGGCGCACGGTGTTTGGGAGGCAGACGCAGTGGGGGCTGGTGGAGGTGGAGAACAGGATGCACTGCGAGTTCCCAGACCTCAGGGACATGCTCATCCGGTAAGGACTTGGAGGGACAGCGTTATTCGTTGCGTCGAAGCCGGGCCATTCCCAAAATTCGAGCTCGGGACTGCGCATCGACGTCAGTTATGGTGAAGAAAGTAAAACAATCCAAAAATAGTATTACTCAATCAATGCCATAGATGGTGTACTGGCAGAAACGGAGAGATAGAGAGGAGATGGGGGTGCAAGGAGACGTTGAAACATTGAGCTTCGATTGGAACGATGGGCGGGTAACCCAAAAGATAGCCGTCTGTCTCCACTCGCCGTTCGAAAGCGAATGCCAGACGCTGGCGCTTGAACAACGAATAGAGACAAAGGCGGCTAGCTTTGTGTCTACTGACTAATCGTTCCAACCTGTCCGCATGCTCTCATCTTTTCCCTTCTCTCCCCGTATAGCCTAAAGGCACTTCTTTGCCCGATTGTCTCGCAGGCGCCGCCGTTTTGTTGATAAAGTGCAGATCAGCTGCAACTGGCGATACTAAAATGCGACTTTCAAGAGACAAACTAGAGTGCAAAAGCAGCGAGACTGTAGTAATGCCGACTCCGTCACGGCTGTACGATTGCCAGGTATAAATGACAGGGAGAGTGCCAACTGAATGGAGCAAGTGCAGCACCTTACAGCCGTGTGAACGACTATAAAGGTTGCGTTTTCCTGAGGCTTTACGGATTTGTATAATACTCCGTGTCACTAGTTGTGTACAGTGGAGACGAAGAGAGAAAAGGCGAGCACCAGAAAGGCTGGACGGGAGAGGAGGGCAATGAAGGGCGAGGGGAGAAAGGGAGAGCACTGGGAACATTAGACAGGGGAGGAGGTTTTTCTCCACCTCTCCAGCCCTTGCCCTTTCTCCCCTTGCCTGGCACTGCCTTCACCTGTACTGCACGGAACTAGTGACACGGAGTACAGAAGCTACTCATTGTGGTCTGTGCAGAAGTTATATGGCCCGGGTGAATGTAATATAGGGGGCTAATCTTCACGGTGAAGGAAATAACTTAATTTTTTTAATTAGGGAAGATAAACAGCTACATTCCAATTAGAAACATGCCGAACGTCATCGAAAAGCCACTAAATTTGTAAATTCGAGAAAGATCGAGCACATGGGAAGCATGGTAGTATGCTAGGGTTATGTGCATAAAAGGTGCAAGGCTGGCAGTGCAAGAATGCAGATGTAGAAAAACTGTGCGGGCGCATTTGTTTTCGCACTGCTAGCCTCCCACCTTTTGCACGAGTGGGAGCTTTAGCACACCACCATGGTTCCCAGACACAGTCTATCTGAAATTGACAGTGTGTGGTTCTTGACGACACTCAGCAAGTTTCTAATTGGATCAAATGCTTATCTTCACGAATTAAGAAATTTGACTTAACCAACTTATTGCGACAAGTAGCCCCCTGTATCATGTCCCCACTGGCTGTATAACTTGCCTGCAGAGACTGCATTAATGTAGCTTTCATGACTTTCGTAAAAACACTCTTGCAAAACCTAAAAACACCTTTTAGTTACAATTGTGAGCACAGACCCAGCGTCTCGCAGGTCAGATTTCAGTTTTGGAACACGCTGCCGGAGAGCGTCCGGAAGGGACGAGAGGTGAAGGGGGAGCTGTAGTGACAAGTGCGATTCTGTCCCTAGGGAGGTTTCACTACCTCCTCCGATGCACACAATGCGTGTCCTAACGGCCAGCCGTCGGTCTGCCCCCAGGACCCACATGCAGGACCTCGTGGAGGTGACCAAGACGGTGCATTACGAGAACTTCCGCCACGAGCGGCTACAGGCGCGCAACGGACACCTCAACGGACAAGCCATCAACATCGTCAACTTGAACGAAAGCAGCCTTTGAACGTTGTGTAGCCGTCTACGCGGTTCCTTTCCTTCCGTCGACATCCAAGGGCGTCTATGCTGGGGCGACAAAGACGAAATGCGAGCGGTGTGCACCAGTGCGAGAATCGGTACCAAGACGGAAAACTTTTGCAGGGGTGGCGCGACCTCGGGACGATTAAATAAGCCCAAAGGGCAAACAAACACAAGAATTAATGAGATCTCGTATACATCTTCGGTTCTTTTCATTCGCTTCTATCCCCGTCGACAGTCACTTTCATATCAGTTAGACATGGCCAGGAATGTATGCACCACATTGCAATGCCCAGAAAGTACCAAGATCATAATTAATTACATTAGAGATGTCGAACACCTTGTTTTAGTAATGGGCTAGCACAGTGTGCAACAAGTCCTGAAAGTTTTTCTGCAGTCTTCCTGCAATCTCTTATCACAAATCCACTCCTCGCTCGCATTTTTCCTCGTCGCACTAGCGCGAACCTGTCGTGGAAGCATACGTTGCAACATATCAACCGTGCTCAACACCACCTAACCGTAAGAAAAGTCTTTGTCGTCGTGTTTGTTCGACAGCCATAACCCAATGTCTTCCTCTTTGGTAGTAAAGCTAGCAAATATTGTGGTCACTTTCATCCAGTGCATTTGCGTCTAGTCACCGTTCCGAAGAAGAGATCCCCCGCCTTCCGAGAGTGCTGCCGCCGTTGCCAGCCGCGCGGCACTTCCAACGCTTAAAGAATCACACGTGCACACGCCCCAACGTCAACAAAGAATAAATTTATTTAAAAGGTCGTGTTGCTTGTTTTGTTCTGGTTTTTTTTCCTGCACATTTTTTTCATGACCAAGATAGAAAAAAAAAGGCCACGCACACAAAGAAAAAAAAACGAAATATGAAAAAAAAAAAGACAAACACCCACACTTTGTATTTTTTTCTCTACTACAACTTTTCGCACGAAACTGGTGGTGGTCGATCGATCGATGTGGTGGGAGGGAAGGAGGAATTTACGACGATGACAACTACCAGCTACAAGAACTCCGCTGGGCTCGAGAGAAAAAAAAAAATAAATGAGAAAACGAAGTCAGCAATGCACGCTGGGGAAAGGGGAGGGAGGGGAATTACAGTAATGCTCGTTAGTAGTAGTACCACCGATTTAGTGCTAACGTTAGGGCGGGGCGGCAAAGGTCGTGACGAGCGCCAATGATTTTACGAAGCGCCGTTCCCGCGGCCGTGTCGGGACTTTGTGCCCGGTTTTGCCGGCCCGCCGAAAACTGGTTGTATGTACAAACAATTTGTAAACAAGCCTACGACACCATCTACCGTCACAAACCAGCGACACACTGGACGAGCGGGGAGAAAACTCGTCGTAAAGCGGGTCGGAAGAAGCGGCGTCGTGCCGTTATGTCCAAGCCCTCTCTCTGCTCTTTCTCTCTCTTTAAAAATAGTAAGAGCAGTTATGTAACAATGACTTGCATGCCTTGCCTATGTACAGCTAACTGGCCCCCAAAATCCATTCTACTGCCAAGCAAAAATAAACACAAAATGAATAAAAAAAATAAAAAAATAAAGAAATGCGACGCAACGTGAACCGCACAACGTCGAAATCAAACGCGACCTCGAACAACCGTGCGGCAACTTTTCACTGCGGCCGTTCTGTCTGGGACATATCAAGCTCCCGAAAGCCCACAAAGCCGGATTGGTGCCGCTTACAAGGTCAATCCTAAGCCGCAGAGCCAGACAAAATCTCCCTTCGCCAATTGTACAAGCCGGGGCGATGACGGGGATGTCCCCGACCAAACGTCAGCAACGCCCAGGATGGGACCGATATGGGCCTTAGGTAGACTGGCCACTCTGTGTTGCTGCTTCAGAAAGTCCTCCGAACACCTTACAAATTGCTCTTCGATAAAGTCAAACGTAGCAAGAGGCATCCCACTCCACAACTAGGTCCACATGTCGAAAATCCTGCCCGCCTCTTTTTGAGAACGACGTTGCCGACATACAACTGATGTTGGCCCGGCATTTGCGACCCTCTCAGAGCTGCGCATCGAAGGCCGAACGTACGCCGGCAAGCTGCGGACACAACAACATCTGGTAACAACACTTCCCGCCCCAAAAAACCCTCAAGCTGTGATATGTCTTAAAAGAGGAAACACTTCAGAACGGCAAGAGCGGCACAAGCATCGGGATAGACAGGCACAAAGTCGGGAACAAGATGGGGAGAGTGATTAACAAGAAGGGGTTGTTGCGGGGGGGGTGGCGGGCCCTGCCGAAAAAACTTGCAACGACGCACAGCGCTACGCGGAGTACGCGCGCTGTTTGCAGGTTTGTTTTTACTTTTTTTGACTAGCTAGCTTCGTTCTCCCGCAGGAGTCCCGCCACCCCCCACCCCGTCCCAATCAAGAAGAAAAACAAACGCAAGATACGATCCCGGAGATTTTAAGGTGCTCTTCCCCATCTAGTACATGTCTCGTAAATCCCTCTATGAGAGGCGCAACAAATTGGAAGCAAAGAGAAACCTTTCCAGACAACGAACCCTCCGAACCAAAGCAGACGACGGCACTAGCCTGTCTTAGTCCTGCCTACCCCCTAAATAGACGAATCTCTCTCTGTACACTAGTAGAACTTTCTCCCGAGCGTGCTGCTCAAAAGATCCTTTCCCTGTACATATGTTACACCTCGGACCGTTGCCGCAAGTGCCCCACCCGCCGCCGGGGCCGGTGGCGGGTGGCCAACCGGGCAGACGTCGTGTCGACGAACGCGTGATCTTTCGAAACAAAAATCGCGGGATGCCTTCAATGCCGAAAATGGGGGAGCCCGGGGGTGTACCCGGACGAGGGTTTCCCATAAGCGCGCCAAAGAAACTAAATGCTAGCAAATGTACACTATCATTTCTGCTCGACTACGACGGAGGGTTTCGGCCCGTTTCGAAGGTGACCGCGCTCGCAGCCGCGACTTGACAACACCGTCGTTCCAAGCGGTGAGAGCGTGAAACGCGCAATGCTATTATCAATCTCGTCTGCACAAACTCGCGAAAGGGAAGCGTGCGCAAGGAAAAAATTGCTAAACGAGGCTTGTTGCGGCGACGGGGCAGGCAAAGAACATCCAAGACGAGGCGAAGATATCCCCCCTCCCCCCTTCCCCGATCATGAAACCAGACTTCGCCCGAAACCTTAAGCAGAGACTTGCATTCGCGAAGGGCACAAGCGCTTTGCGACGTCGACGGCAGAGCGCGACGTGAGAAAGCGGATGAAGAGAAAATGGAAGAGAAGCGTTACGAATGAGGCCAATGCGTGCGGACGAAAAAGACGAAAACACAAAAGAAAAAGTTTGAGACAGCAGTTTCAAACACACGCAACTCAACAGCTGTTGGTGACCAACGTAAACATAAAGCGCACCTAAAAAAAAGAAAAAGCCATCAAATGTTTTCGGGAAGACCGAGGAAAAAAAAATAAATTGTGCTAAAACAAGTGCCTAAGTTTGTCTCCAGATAGAAAAAAAAAAAAGATAACGACGCAACAATGAAAGCGAGCGCCGCCCTCTATTAGGAAGAAGCGGAGTCGGCCATGACGGCGGTGGCAGACGGCGCAGGTGGTGAGGCGGCAGACGACGACGACGACAACGTGGCCTCGTCCGAGCCGCTCCGCTGGACCTTGGACGGCGCTGGTGACGACGCCGCGGCCTCCCGTTCCACCGGCGACGAACTCGTGGCCTCGTAGTGCCTCTTGCGTGGGTGGGTGGTCACCGGGGGAGGGGGCGGAGCGGAAGAGGGAGGAGAGGAGGACGAAGAGTCCGGGGCAGGTGGCGGGGCCAGCGCGGAGGAGGGCGGGGCCTGCATGATCACGCTCGTGGGCGGGTTCAGTGGGGGAGGGGACGGGGTGCCCCCCAGGTCGCCGCCCCTCCGACAGAAGTGGGTGGCAGCAGGGCCTTGGGCTGGTAGAAGAGCTGCGGCGGCTCCGGCTGGTGGGCCCTGGGGTAACCTCGCTCTGCAAAAACGTGGGGCGCCGGGTGAACGCCACCGGCGACGAGACGCTTTGGAGGCTCCTTCTGCCGGCTCCTATCCGCGACGTCGCGACTGGGACTATTGATTGCCGGCGACGATTTCGACGGTGCGTGTGAAAAGCGCGATGGGAGCTCGGAGTCGTCTCGTCCTTAAACCAACGCCGTCAAAGTTGAGTCTGTGATTCCTATTTTCGTTAATGAAAGTAGAACTTGTCGTACTCCAGACTTTGTAGCGACCAATTGCCGAATCGTCGAAGGCCGACAACGGCGATGCTTTTGGTCGTGCTTGTCGCCAAATGGCTGGGAGCTACTGGTACGGCTGTAGTTGGGGACTTTCTAAATCTCGTTGTTTCTCCTCCGAAGAAACAAGGAAATTCCGACGCAGCGCTTAATGTGCTCAAGGTTCCGCAATTTTTCTTTCGTGCCCGTTTCAAATTTTAATTCTGCACCTCCGAGCGCCCACCTTGATCGTGCCGAGGCGAGTCGCTGCGGATACCGTTGCCGTTGCTGCTGCTCAGCACCCCGTTGGACACCATGAGGGGCGGCTGGTGGGCCACCAGCACCTTGGGCTTGCTGTTGCTGAACGCCGGCAGCAGCCCCGGCAGGTGGTGGCTGTTGCCTGGGACACCAAGGGCAGAACGTCACACAAAAGTCGTCCATGACGGCATGTGAAAAACAAGACTATAGTCACTAACACGATGAGGCAGAGGGGGTGTCCCCTTACACTTATCTTCACCTTGAGTCCGGACACAGCTGAAGCTACGAGCTAATCAAATGGTGTCAAGATTGCACCAACATGGAGTTCATCATGTTTTTGTAAGTTTTATATTATCGCTGAACCAAACACATGCAGGAAAGGCACAGGGACTTGCGCTTTTGACAGTTTGATGATCCCATCAGCTTGTAACGTCGGCTGCATCCGGACCACAGTGTAAGGTATACCAAATGTTTGACTTGAATTCAAACAGATCTTTTAAAATCGGGGTGAGGGTTAGACAAGTTTTGTTTTCGCCATGTATCTATCGGGATCAAATGCAGTGTTTGCACGATTTTAGCGTGCAGATATATTTAGCGCTCAAATATTCTGAAAAAAGGCTGAGGTACACTTAAGCTCTTCGTACAAGTTGACAATACGAAAGCATGCATGTTGTTTTTCCGCTCCCTTATTTCGTCTGCGGCGTACTGGCGTGGACGGCCGAGTGCGCGCTCTCCTTGCCGCGCTGACCTCCGCAGTGGAGTCGCTGCCGCGCTGAACGGCCAGACGCTTCGCTTACCGGCGTGCTGGCGGCGCAGACACGCAGCACCATGGGGTGGCGGTCGTTGAAACTGATCCGCAGCTGCCAATGGGAGCCTCATTCCTTGAAACTGTGACGCGTGCCAGCCAATGGGACCGAGGCCAAAATCCATCAGATTTCGGCTTCACTGCGCTCAATTGGTAGCGGGGAAACTAGATGCTGTTTGGCTAAGCTTTCCGCACGGCTTCAAAGCTGGGAGCCATCAGATGGCAGCTTCACTTAGACAAAGGAGTTTAAGTGACGTTTGGCGTGGCTTCAAAGCTGATGACGTCGACTCGCTCCATGGGACAGTTAATGCTTTCACATTAATAACTTAATGCTGACTGTACTGCGCAGGTAAAAATTGCGGCGGCTTAGCTCGGTTATGCCAGGATATACGTAGCGTGAGCTTATGCGCATGAAATGAGAGTCGCTATCAAGCGGCTCCGGTGCAGCGTCAGACTTGGCTACTGTGCAACGGAGGCGCACAGCTGGGCACGCGGCGGCGCCAGTGCGTCTGCCGCGGCTATGATGTCACTTCTCTGGAATGCGCAGACCGGCGAGGCGGTCGCCGCGGCGGCGGAGCGCGCAACAACAGCTTCGCGTGGCTCTCATAATGAGCCGTGCTCATTATGCAAAGCTCGCGGCGCCGACGGAAAACCACCGCTGCCGCGCGTGGCTTTCATAATGAGCACGGCTCATTATGAGACCCACGCGAAACTGCTCAATCTCGGCCAGTGTAGCTAATGCTACAAAAGGAAGGCTGAACACATACTTCATAGAACAGATTTTATAGAACGCCACCAATAGTTCTTCGCTGTCCACAAAGGTAATCCGTAATTTCGTTTAAAGCACTTTAGGTGCCGGCTTGCAGTTATACGAGTGTGCGGTTGCCTCTGGGAAGGTCGTCTTCCAAACCATTTTCCAAACTCGTCGGGTTGGCCTTTCGTTTACATAATGCCTCCCAGTCGAATTTCTTTTCTTTTTCTATCTTAGGACGGCAGACACGAGTCCTTGACGCAAGAGAGTACGCGTGATACAGATACCAAAATGGCAACGTAAACAAACGGTCACGGTGGCGACAGGGCTAGCTAACCACCTTAGACCGAGTATTGCTGTTTTCTTCGTGAGTTTTGGTTTTTGGTTTCGATTGTAACGCGCATGTATTTTTGGGCACCGATTTTGGCAAAAAAAGTGTGCATTAGAATCGTGCAAACACGGCAATCTTCACGTGCCTCAAAGCCACTGTGGCGGCAAACCAAATCGACGTAAAAGCTTTAAGGAAAGAGCGAGAGAGAGAGAGAACAGCAAACCAAATCGACGTAAAAGCTTTAAGGGGGACACGGGCGTGGAATCGCGATTTTTTGGCAAAAAACGGCTTTTCTAATTTTTATGTTGAGGTTGAGCAACTAATAATGCACCATCTCCCAAAGTTTTATAGCTATAGCTGCAATATTTACGGAGAAATAAAACATTTTCGACGAGCCGACGGCGCCAAATCGGACGTTTCGCGAACGTGAGAACTCGATGTTTACCATTTTCAAATCGCCAGAGCTCCGCGCCAATTAGGCCTAGAACGATCGACGTACCCTCGCTGTAAAGGGCATTTCTTCGCGGCTCCGAAACGGCAACTCCCTCCGTTCGGGATGAAACTCTATACGGATGAGGACCCCGTAAAAATCCAGCTTTTCCCGTGCACAGAAATCTCATTAGCCACGCTGATTGGGCAGAAAACCGAAACTAGCAAGGGGATTGGCTTATAGGGAGTCACGTGGGTTCGTTTGCTTCGCTTATCGCTGCGCTCGCCATTGCCCGATGCTTGCTCGTGTATCGAAAGTGCACCAGCTTTCTCGCTTGTTTTGCGACCGATGTCAACATGCCAACAACGAAACGGAAATCGATGGAGGCATTTGGAGCCTGCTGTCGCTCTGCAAAGCCGCGAGGCCGATCGGGCGGACGCCGCTCGCGCGAAGCTACCCAAGCCGAGCCATCGTCTGAGGCCTCTTCAGTGCAAAGTGGATCGCCGCCGCCGTCACCTGGCCCGTCGCTTTCCGATCGGATGACTTCACCGACGGAGCCTGGATCTTTGGCCTCGAAAGAAGGTGAACTTCAGGAAGAAGCCAACGAGCTCACTGCGATCGAGCGAAAAATTGCGCTGCTTACGGAAACGGACCCCGACGATGTCGCAAGAGACGAGGCGGAGGCTGCCGTCACCGCGGATCCTCTTGATGGGTATCGCTTGGTTGACGTGTGCGCGATCGAAAACTTGATATGCGGTCTTCTGTGCCCATCATGCTTCAAAGCAGACCTCAAGCTTGTGGAGCGAAGCAAAGGAGTGCACCTCCGGTTCGTTGTGGTCTGCCCGCGTTGTGGAGACATCGCGGACTCGCCACACTCGTCAACGATCGAGGACTCAAAACAAAACGAGCTTGCCGCACGCATCGTCCTGAGTTCCCGAGATTGTGGTATCGGCCATACTAAACTGGCAAACTTTTTCGCGCATATGAATATGCCGCGACCGATGCACCTGAAATCATTTCAAGAGCTCGCCGTCAAAGTTCATGACGCGTCGATGTTGGCGGCGATAAACTGTATGAAGCAAGCAGCCCAAGTTGTGCGGACCACTTCCAGCGCAGCAAATAGCGAAGATTTGCTAGACGTGTGCGTGACTTTCGACGGAACGTGGCACAAGCGCGGTCATACGTCGCATTTCGGTGTCGGCGTGGTGATCGAGATTGAGACCGGACTTGTGCTTGACTTTGCTGTAATCAGCAATTACTGCCACGGTTGTTCACTTGGCCCAAAAGAGGACTCCGACGAGTACGAGGCGTGGCTTGAAAAGCATCAGCTGACATGCCAGAAAAACTTTGGGGGCTCAGCGAACGCCATGGAGGTGCAGGCTGCAATCAAAATCTTCAGTCGCTCCATCACTCAACACAGCCTGCAGTACACAAGAATGCTCTGCGACGGTGACAGCAAGTCTTATACCAGTGTTGCTGCCCTGGACCTTTATGACACACAGATCCAGAAGGAGGATTGTGTGAATCATGTGGCCAAACGTATGTACTCTGCCCTGGATACGCTAAAGAAATCGACGAAAGGGCTGGGGGGCAGGGGCAAACTCACCAATGTCGTTATGAAAAGACTTACGAACTACTATGCGTGTGCGCTCAAGGACAATGCTCCAGACGTCCGGTGTATGCAACGAGGAGTGATGGCAACTCTCATGCACTCGTACTCAACCGATGAGGAACCAAGGCATGTGGCATGCCCAAAAGGGCAGCAGTCGTGGTGCCACTTCAACCGCCACCTAGCTCTGAAGGCAGCGGGGAAGCCATCTCAGTCGAAGCCTCACCGTCCAGCCTTCTCAAGAGAGGTGGCCAAGCACCTTGTGCCTGTCTACAACCGGCTCGCACACAAGGACCTGCTGCTAAGGTGTTCTCGAATGAAAACGCAGAACGCAAATGAATCCTTCAACGCATTGATTTGGAAGCGCTGTCCGAAGACTGAGTTTGCGTCTCAAAGAACAGTGGAGACTTCAGTTGCACTGGCGGTGCTGGAATTTAACCTGGGGCCCAAGGGCTTCGAGAAAGTTCTCACAGAGCTCAACATCAAGCCGGGCAGCCACCAAAAGCAGCACTCCTCCGAGGCCGCTCGCGCCAAGATCAGCAAGGCACAACTGAAGGCGCAGGGTCCTCCAAACAGGCTCAGAAGCGCAGGAAGATGGAGGCCATCACCAAGGCACAGCAGGATCTGGCAGTGGAAGGCACCACCTACGCTCCTGGCGCCTTCTAGTTGCCACCTCCTCCACCACAATAAAGTGCGGTGGTGTCGAAACTTGAAATTGCTTTTTCTCATTTTCACTTTTTTAGCACAAACTTCATTTTAGGAAATCTATCATTTTAATGCGTTACCACATTTGTGCATCGTTGAGGATGTTTCTGAACTCAAATTTAGTGAGGAAGGGGGCTATCTATTTATTTTTTTGTTTAGTTAAAGTCTTTATTGTAAAAAAATGAGTTTTTGGCAAGCAGAAAACTCAACTAAATGCAATATAGTTTTAAAATTGCGATTTTTTTGTCAAAAAGCCAAGTATTCACCATTAAAAATAGATAGCCCCCTACTCCACATGTTCTAATTGAGGCTCAAACTTAGATATGCTAAATATTGTGCACCAATTTGACATGATAGATTTCCTAACAGGCAGTGGTGACTCTCACCCGGGAGCAGACGCCTCTTCGTCTAGCTCCTCAGAAAATTATCCCATGGAGGTCATATTTTGCACAGTGCAACAAGGCATGGAGATGAAGACACCCACCAAATTTCATAAAAATCGAAAGTGACTGGTTTAAAATCTGAATTTTTAAGGTGGTGTGTCCCCTTAAGGAAAGAGCGAGAGAGAGAGAGAAAAACACAACTATACAGTTGATCGTGCCGACAATGACCGGGAGTGCGGAATGTCTCCGCACAAACCGCACTCCGTGTGCGGTTTGTGCTAGATTTTTATTACCTATTTCTTATTCTACAATTTTCATCCAAAACTTGCCACTGTCGCCGGCACGCTTGCATTCAAATATAATTATTTACTTTCCTAGATCAGCTGCACTGGTAGCTTGGTGGCTATACTCTCCGACTGCTAACGCGCCGACCCAGGTTCGAGGTCCGTAGGGATTCTACCTTACGTAAAACCCCAACGTCCGTGACTTGTTACGACACTCGTTTGTGACAACTTTCTCGTAGAAAACGTCACGCGAAACAAGTTCCGCGCCGAGACAAAAAAGGGGCACCCACCGGGGGAGCCTGGGGCGGACTGGCTGGCTTTGATCTCTCTGCCCAGGTAGGCGGTGGAGGGAGGCCCCAGGGAGGGGGCGGGCCCCCGCCCATGGCCACGAGCATGGAAGGGGAGGCCCCCCATGGCCCCGTGGTGGGGCCCTTCCTCCATCTCGGGCACCGGGCTGGGCTCCCGCGACAGGGAGTCTGGCGTCACCAGGCCGCTGTGGGTCCCGTGGCTTGGAGACGCCGGCGCGGACCTGCAAGCGGGTTTCGGGGAACGCGTCAGAGAGGCGAAGGAACAAAATTACGGAACGTTGAACACGTCTCCGCCTCGACGCGCCCGTGTTTTTAGTGCGACGATAATGATACCCTCTATTTTCGTGTCTCAACAATCAGGCTCAAGCGCGGAACACTCGCGACTTTTAGGACCGTGCGCTTTAAAACCTCTCAAAAATATCTTACGACGGGAGAACCTGCTGAAGGCATTTGCGGAACACTCAATTTCTGTATATTTCCAATTTTTCAATCCCTTGGTCTAGCGACATGCGGTTCCAGGGCCACCTTATGGACGGAGCCGGCGTGTCCTCTTGTCGTAAGACATCGCAAGCGTGTCAACTAGGCCCTAAAAAGTGGTACATTGTCGTAAGAGACAGATACAGGGCAGATAAAGAAAAACAAAGACGAGCAAAGTCAATTACGCAAACACTAGTGGCTCGACTGCTCGTCGAAGAGCGTTCGTGTCATAAAAAAATGTCTATTCTAGATCGGTCTAGCTAGTTACATTCGAGTCGCACTCCTGTAACTGGCGACGTACAAAGCAAAACCGAGGAGTAGAAAGGGCATTGAGACCGACTGGACCGAGAGGAGGCACAAAAGCAAGCGGTGCTTAGAAGCAGCAATGAATCAACAGCCGCGGTGACTACCTTATGTAAAAACAATGAAACGTGTAAACGACGTCTATTAAAAACCTTAAAACGAAAGACTAAATTACCGTTTATTAAGCAATCTGCGATAGCTCTTTCTCCCCCAAAATATGTCGTAGGCAATTCCTACAAACTGCACAAACGCGACATCACATGTCTGTCCTCGACCCTCCTTTCGCATAGCTTTAACCACATTAGTATCTACGTCACGCTCGTCCAACTCTCTTTAAAATTAAAGCACCGAAACGTTCCACACGCAGAATGCATTAGCGATACGTGCGCAAATCCGAACGATGCGACAGTGTCACATCATGCGATGTCGCACAACCGTACTGTCGCGAAACCTGGCAGGGCCAGACGCACGTCAGCGTGGTCGCACGACCACGTGGCACAGCCACGTGACCGCGCAACCCATAAAAAGGCAAACTGGGGCGTTCCACGTGCCAAACCGAAGAAGGGCTTCCAGCACGCCCCAGTCGAGGACCGAGGATCAATTTCGACCACCCGGTTTTTTCTGTACTTGCAACCGAAATCTCTGTTCTTCACAGCGGGCCTCTTGCCAGATTGCGAGTGCCTCGGTGCGGACCCGCCGCCTGGGGGTTCGTAGGCTGGCGCTTTGCTTCGGAGCCGTTGAGGCAACCCTTCCGAGAGGGTGGAAAGAGAGAAAGCGGGAGAGAGGTCCTGACCTGGAGGAGGCGAAGGGAGTCCGGAAGCAGGGCAGACCCCGCTGCCGCCGCCGCCGGAAGGCCTGCTCCACCAGCTTGCCCTCCGACTGGGGGTCAATGCGCCAGAAGGAACCCTTGCCGGGCTCCTCCTGGGACCGGGGAACCTTCACAAAGTACCGGTTCAGGCTCAGGTTGTGCCGGATTGAGTTCTGCACGCGGGGGAGAGGAGCCACAAGTCAGTTCGGGGACGGCCGGCCACGCGCCGACGTGCGCAAGTCCCTTGCTCCCACTCAAGGCCCAAAGCTGTTTCTAGGGGACAAATTCGGCGGCCCTGCGTCTAGACACGGTGAGACCGCAAAGCGCACAGAAAACCGCTCGGCGTAACGGCTCGCCTCTCGACGGGCGACTGGTACGATAAGTGAGCACGGAAAAATTGAGTAAGGCCGAATGCACGCGAGTGCTACGCTACACCACTTGTTACAGACCATCCGAAAACGCACGTTTTGCAAGAGCCGTGAATTTTGCAGGATGAATTTCACCACGTTACGAACAGAAAGGTATTCCACGATTTTCACGAAGCAGATTCCACCATATTTTGTCCAAAAGGTGCCCCGTGAAGTCTGCAAGATGGATTCTACAATACTATGGGCCAAAAGATGTCCCCAGAGACACATATCGGGGCGTGGGCCTGCATTGATGCTTGATGAGCTTATCGGAATAATTCATTTACAGGAAAGCTCGAGGGTCCCCCAACAAAACGGCCGTCCCATCCAGCTTGACGGTGCTTGCGGGCCCAGGAGTGGCAGTTTCTTGATGGGACGCAAAACGAAATACTAAAAGGTACACCGACACCTGTACAGGTTACCGACAAATGCCGATAAAAAGTGTATCAATTCCTCCAATGAAGCACTAACTTTGATGAGGCAACATCAACGATTGTAACTAGAAAAATATGTTGACATACATTCGCAATGGAACCAGAAAGTAGACTGGTGCATGAACAGGTTAGCAACAAAGCAGGTAAAAACTGTGTGTGCCTACACTCCACCGACTCCCAAGCTGACGAGGTGGGGGAAGCTACGTGCATATTTGGACCAGACATACATTATCTTTTGCCAGATGCTCCCAATTTCACCCTATACTCGCACCGAGGAAGAGGAGTCTCGCGATGAAAGGGAGGCGATTCATTGGTCTGGAGATTGTAGCTTCCACTACACTGTCAGCTTAGCGGTGAATGTAGACATCTGGCTTGGGGAAAGATTCGATTTAGGAAATGTGCACTGCACGAAAGCATTAAATGTAGGAAAGGGTTCAATGTAGAAAGTGTTCTATTTAAGGAACTGTTCAATCTATAGAAGTCTGGGGTTTAGGGAAGTGTTTGACATATGGAGCTGTCTCATGTAGATGTAGGGAGCTAGCAAACTTCCGATCGATATAGGGATTTTACAGGGAAGTGCATCGTGTAGACGTGGGAACCGGTCGACTTAAGAAAGAGTGGAATTTAGCGGAGTGCCCAACATAGGGATTTTATACAGAATTGCTCGATATAGGGCAGTGTCTCATGTAGGTGTAGGAAACTTTTCGATGAAGAGATAACGTTTTAAAAACCCGTACAACGTTTCACTCGGTCTCTCGCGAGAACTCGAGAGATTCGACGGAGGGAGAGAGAGAGGAGCATATACTGGCCTGCCAGCCCTTGTCTGCCGTCCGGTAGTACGGGTAGTTCTTGGTGATGTAGGAGTAGATGCCGCTCAGCGTCAGCTGCTTGTCCTGGGCCGACGAGATGGCCTGCACGATCAGCTGGGCGTACGAGTAGGGTGGCTTCTGGTCGCCCTCGGGTCCACTGCGACACCGCACGCCCCGTCAGACGGGACCACACAAAAAGACGCATCGATGCGGTACGATTGGAGACCACTACACTCCCGTTCAGACCTACCGTAAAGTCCCCGTACCTAACGACCACCCAAAACGAAGATATAAATGGTGAAAAACATGGAGTTTATCTTTGGGGATGCGACAGCAAAAACTTTACGTAAATTCGCGTCTCATGGGAACGGATAACATGGAACATGGAGGCAGCAGGTTTGGGTTTCACGGTGCCATAAACCAACACCGCCTATAAGTTAAGGCCGTAGTACTTCGAATCGTGACCTCACAATGGTCAGAGAAGGGAGGCCATGAGGAGAATTCGCCTCGTAGGTGCACTAGAGATTTTTTTGAGATTGTCTGTTCCTGGTGATAACTTGTCTTTCGGGCTCCAAGCATCCTAGAAATCCAAAATTATGCCCGTGCGACGCCTATTTCTCTACTAAAATGTGATCAAAGTTCGTGCCACGCTCCTTTCCGAGCGGAAAATTCAGCGCAGGAGCTGGCGGCGTGACGACGCGCGCGCGTCAGCCCAGTCACAAGTTGCCTCTCGCGCCCAGCGTCATGCTGCCGGCGCCTCCGCTGAATTCTGTGCTCCGGATTTTTCTGCTCAGAAAGGGCGTGGCACAAACTTCGATCCGATTTTAGTAAGGGGAAATAGGCGTCGTACTGAGCTTCAATTTTTCGATTTCTGGGATGCCATGATCCACTTGTGTCGGTTATGACTAAGACCAGATGATCTCAGAAACGTGTTTAGTGCACCTTTAAATTATATTATGGGATTGAGATCGGCTCGCGATCCTGAGTGATCTATACGAGGAGTGTCTGGCAGGGATGATTGGCCGAACCCGAAACGTCGATTCGATCGAAATAACATCAAGATTTTGCCGCGCGGCCGGGGTATAATGCAAGAATTTGGTGACTGCATGCAGTAACATTGCTCACATGATTGTAAGTGACACTTGTCTAGTCGGTCTCTATGTTGACCATGTTTACCCGACTTCTTAATCTGCTTGACCTGTTTTGCTGTGTCCAATCCACTGCTAGTCCTCACCATCTTGTCAAAATATTTCTGTATAAAATATATGCATTCCTACAGCAATAATTACATGACTCAATGTTTTGATTTCAAACATTCACATTTTTTCTGTAGACGTCTCATATGCACTGCCTGTGCCATTTCATATTGATTATTTAAGCGGTGCAACATTTTGCATCGCCCATGTCCAGTTGCTATGGGCAGCTTCTCATTTTAGTTAATAGGACAGGCTTATATGACTGAAAGCGCATTGTTCTGCGGCGGCCGATCCACGCGTGCTGCCTCAAGCCCCGGCGCAGTCGACGCACTTCTGATGGCCTTTCTTTTGTGCATCACGAGAAGAGCACCATGGCCTTAGTCTCTAGGAGGCGCTGAAAATCACCACATGGGGGCCCGGTACAAGCTTGTGTGTCACTTGAGGAGACCGATATGTGCACACAGGATCGTGGACAGGAACCTGTCTACGAATTCCTCTGTCCTGCACGTGCCAACACTGTAGATCGCATGGTTCATGTGATTCCCGTTGGACATTGCGCTGATGTCCGACAGAAATGTCGAGTGTGTGCGGTCTCTCGGGGGAGAGGCGTCCTTACCGAAGGAACTCTATGGTAAGCTGACAGTGCGGGGTCGAGCTACACGCCCGCTCGAACCAATCAGCTGCCTTCTTTAATCACCTGGCCACACGCTCTCTGCACGGCAAGTGTGCGGGAGCGTAGTTGCGTGGCGAAAAGGTCGATGTGTGAATGGGTCCACAGGCATGCAGCTTCCACTGCTCTGTTGGCTTAGGATGTACCGGAGTGTAGTTGGGTCGTAGTTGGCTACGGCGGCGTCCAACACTTCTTTTAATCTTAAGGGGCACGTGACCTGACATCAGGGACACATATTTCTTTTATTATCCGCAGCGATTGGAAACGATGCCGGGACATTACCCTCAGTACCAGAAACTTGGAAACTCAGTATTCGTGAAGTAAAAAAAAATTTACAAATGCCGAGGTCGAGGTTCTTGCCACGATTCCAGCGCTCGGTGCGTTTGGCGTCAAGTATTGCTGGAGTCCTGAGAGTCCACTTTCTTTCACGACTCCCTGCTGTTGTCATCGGCGACCCAAAGCGAGGAGGAAAGGAGCGAGCACCCGGTGCACGGTTTTGGAGTGGTGGCCGCCTCTTTTCCCATGGGAGATAGCAAATCCAAGAGGCGGCACCACAACAGACTCCGATTTTGGTATTTCAAAGAGAGGGCCGTAGTGCGTTCGCGAAATGCGTTAAAAAACATGCTTTACGATTGCACGTTATTAAATGTCATAGGAATGTACGCTCTATAAAGCTTCTATATTTCATGATTCTGACGTCACGAATCAAAAGAAGCGAGGAGGCGAAAAGCGGGAGAGGAGGGACGCCAAAATAAGAAGGCGCGCGCGTGTAACGTCAGCACTCTGCGTCTACGCTGCTTTTTTTTTCCGTGTCTATAACTACAGCGTGCATCATTTTAGACAACAACAGCAAATATGACCACTTTGGGGTGTCAGTGCCCCTTTAAGGCTGGTTCACTGAGTTACTGAGGAAATAGACTAGTGACTCTCTCTTCACTTCTGCAGCCGTATTAAAGGCAGTAACTGCAAAGAAAAAAAGTGTATTTTTAAGCAGCTCTAATTAGGACAAGCATGTCACAAAACAATTTTTCCGCACAAAAAACAAAGATTTTTTTTACAGGAATATTTATTGCGTAGGGACTGATTTTGGTTGGCGGCTATCTTCACCCGCTTTGAATCGCGCGCCACAGAAGCTGCTATTATACGTCACAGAATAGCTGCTAAACGTCACGGAGTGGCGAGTATCAGCCGCTACCGCTCGGGTAAGCCGAAGAGAGCCGGGAGTTTCAAATGCGGAGAGGTTGGGACTCCGACTAAGAATTACGTCCTGTGGCGTATAATATTGCTAGAGAAAATTTGTTTTTCGCGGAAGTATTCGTTTCTGTGACATGCTTGTCCCAATTAGGCTGTTTAAAAAAGAAACACTTTTTTTCTTTGCAGTTACTCTTTAAGGCAGTTCTGGATCGGTGGATCGCTGGTTGAATGGGGACGTCCAAGTGCCCGTAGACTATCACTGTAAAAATGGGGCAGATCATCTCCAATTTGACCGTTACTAGTCACATTAGGGGACTCGTGAATTGTAGCAGTGAAGGAGTTAATTGCCCCGAGGACCGATCAAATACTTCTCAGATGAAAACAAACAACTGCTGTGTCTCTTGGTGATCACGAGTGGAAGACATTAGTTAGAAGAGGAAGACAAACGGCTTAACATTTACCTAATCCTGTTTTGACAAAAGAGGAGTGTAATTAAAGGACTAGAGATAGAGCCAAGTGTCAAACCTTTCAAAGATTTTTTAAATGCTTCCGATATCAAAGGAACAAGGGAATTTCACGATCCAATTATTCCAAGTATAACTTTAAAGAAAGTTGCAGTAAGTGCACATGCTGCAACAATAGTGTCACAAATTTTGATTTTGCGATCTGTACGGACACGCACTGAGACACCAGCAAAAGAAGCGTGGCGCTCCGCAAAGAGCCCCACAAAGTGCCCAGCGGGGCCAACCCACCCGACTGTGCCTTGGCTGTTCGAGTGAGGCGGGGCTCCCGGGGCCCCTCCCCGAGGGCGTGTCCCATGCCAGGCCCCGCCTCTTCGTGCCGCTCCACGGCCTCCGCAGCCATCTGCAGGTCTGAAGCTATGTTGCGGCGGTGGTGGCTGCCCGCACGGGGGCTCGCCGGGCAGGAGTTGGCCGCACTGCGCACACGGGACACACCCGGGGATCGCACTCGGGGCACTCTCAGGGTGCTCTCAGAGCGCTCTCGGGTGCCTTCAGAGCGCTCTCGAAGCTCTCTCAGGGTGCTTTTGGAGTGCTCTTGGGACACTTCGGGGTGTTTTCAGGGACCTCTCAGGTCACCCTCGGGGCACGCACCCTCGAGTGGCCAGAGTCTGTGCCCCCAATGGGTGAACCTCGAGCCACTAAACAGGCTACGCCACAGTTTTCATCTTATCATTGAGCTCCGAGAAAGAATTCCCTAGGGACAGACTGAAGATCCAGAGGCATGCTGCCGATGCTGGGAGTCAACCAACCAGATCGCTCGGAGAACCTACTGGACGAAGGTGGGCCCGGAGAAGCCACAAAGTCGCTGGATCAGACTACTCTGTCATAAGACTCCACGGACCCATCAAGAAGACAGACTATTGGAAACTCCATTTATACTAGAGAGCCAAGGGTCGTGTTATTTCAAAATAAGTAAAAAGCAAAAAAAAAGAAAAAGAAAAAAAAGTGTTTAGCATCTGTTTAGTACAAAGGCCGAAGTGGGCCAAGCTCGCATCCTCTGATGACTGCCCTTAACAAAGATCTGGCTTGTCGCGTCCCGCCAACGTTACTGCGTTTATGGTTAACTCTATGTTACACTGTGCCCGTGCCGCCCCGCCTTATCGAGGCAGACAATGTAAAGGATAGCGCTCACAGGCATTGTGATGGGTAAGCACTAAACTCTGAGGAAAACAAGCTGGGGTAAACAAGTTCGATCTTGTTGCCAATACTTGTTTTCATGTCAAGAACCGTAGTACGAAAGGTTAGCCTCCTCACGAAGCATCGCTAAATTCCCCATTGGTCCAATCTGGTCAGGAAAGCAGCCTAACCGGCATCACTAAACTTGACCTGTCAAACAGAGCAAAAAAAAAAAAAAAAATCAATATTAACGAAGTTCCAATAAAAGCTATAGCATAACCACGAGAGACAAACCCTAGCATAACCTACAGATCCAAACCCACCCTAAAATTGTGTATAAACCCAAAAATGCTCCACCCAATTCCAATCACTTTCTGACCTAAATCGCACCACAATCTCGCACATCCTAGGCCTAACGTTCCAAAAGCCCATGAAAACAGCACCTCCTTCATGTTGCCCCTTTGGATTCGATCAAGTGTCACGGCATTACAATAATTGCATCATGTTGATAGTTCGAAGCCAATTACACATCAATGTCACGAATTCCAATTTGACTACCAAAAGCAGCAAACAAGCTCTAAATCCTGGTATGCACACCAGAGATCTCCACATTAAGACGGCGTCTACTGCACCAAATAAGATGTTGTACAAGAAAACCTGAAGGACTCTTGGTTTAAAGGACACATGCAAAGGAAAAAAAAAAACATTTCTTTTTAAACAGCCTGGATGGGAAAAGGAAGTCATAAAAAGAATTTACAACAAACAAGAAAAATATTTAGAGCTATATTTCAGCACTAAAACAAATTTGTAGTTGGTGCCCGCAGAAAAGTGGCGGCTCCTGCAGCACCAACTACAAATTCGGCTTGTGCCGTAAATATAGCTCTAAAATTTTTTTTCTTCGTTAGCAAATTTGTTTTATGGCATTCTTTTCCCATCCAGGCTGTTAAAAAGAATGTTTTTTGCCTTGCATGTGTCCCTTAACATGGCCTAAATTTGACATTTATTGCGACTTACGTAAGCGTGTGGTGTTTTGCCAGCAAGTCTCAAATGGCTCGTGTGCAGCCATTTCTTTTTCTTACTGACGCATCTCGAAAACTACACTTTTCTGCACAAAGTAAGGTTTGGGTGACCTCGAAGTCGCTAGTAACGGTTTCTAAGTGCTCATACTTTAACCGGTCTGGTTTTCTAATAACCACGGCACAAAACTGGCTGGATTTTAATGGAAACAACCACACTCCATTAACAATACATAGACTATTCAATTTGTATCTTTCGGTGACGTTCTTAGAAAGGGCACTAAACCACTGTCAGTGATGTCTATTTATGGCCATAACTCGACCTATGGTATTAAAGCATTGAAAAAGTTAAAAACAAAACAAAAAACGTTACAATTAGGTGTGACAGATTTTTCTATTAAAATCGGTATCAAAGATAGATTACCTCGGAACTATTGCTGACACCAGAGGGTGCTGTCAAAGGAGGAGAAGCTCCCCTCCTCGTCTGGCGGCAGCAATCCATCTTTGGTACCAATTTTAACAAAGAAAGTTTTCCGCTGCTTAGAGCCCGTAGATTCAGTTACGACCATAAAAAGAATATTGCAGGAAGTGTTTCAAAGCCCCTTTAACAGAAACGCAAAAGGCACACCGAAGTTCCAATCACACAGTGGCGCGCGACAGCGCTGACCACACTCGGAGGGCTTACGTCAAGTCACGACGACGAGTCACCAAGACGTCCGTGCTTCACTAGAAGTGTGGCAGCAATTCAAGGAATAGCTACGCACGCAACACACAGAGGAAGCGCATTCAGAGCAGCTCTACTTTGCCAACACTTAAGGCTGGGGCACACACTTGCGACAACTTACAACTGCACGCCTCAAAACTTCTTAAGATCTCTTGCAACGAGGGAGCACATTGACGCCACCTTTTGGTTAGCTGTGAAACACTCGGGAATTCCGTACATTTACCGTTGTTTCCACGCATCATTCTTCTTTAGCTCAAAAAAAAAAAAAAAAAACTTTTGACAATGTTATAAACAAACATTTCTCATAGAGGCATGTTAGATCTCGTAAGTACCTCAAAACCTTCGCTCTAGTGAAATGTAGTCTCAAGGTCACCTCGTAGATAGCACAAGCGTGCTCTCCCGTCCTAAGTTATCGCGAGAGCTCGGTCCTAGGCAAACGCAAGTATGTGAGTTCGCCTGTTGTTCACAAATTGAAACTAAAACTTCCTCTCGTCCCTCTTTCCCAGAGAACCCCAAACGAGCGAGCGAACCTGCACGGAAAGTTCCTGCAAAGTCCCCGAATTAGCGAGAAACTGCCGAGAGTCGCTCCATTGGCTTAGGGGTGCCGACCCCTCGGCCAATAGGGCGGCCCAGTTTCCTTCTGCCCCGCCCACCTGAGGGTTCCGGTGGGCGACGGGATGGGGCTAGTGAAGTTGGACTCGGGCTCCGGGATGTTGATCTTGAGGGGCGCCAGGGGCCTGGGCAGGTGGGGCGGCACCTGGGGGCGGAGCCTGGGAGAGGCCAGTCCCAGGGGGAGGCGGCCCCCAGAGACCCCGCCTCCAGGCGGGGAGGAGGAGGGCCCCCACCCAGCCCCGGGGGGCCCGCCTCGTCCACCAGCGACTGGAACATGATCTTGATGTTGGTGCTCGGGAACCGGAAGACGCACCTGCCACGAAAAGGAAGAGGGGCCGTTTGTTTCTGGCCGGAGTCCAGACTTTTATCTGCAGCCGGAGTTCGGCCCATTCTACTTTTGCTGGAGTCGCGTGAGGCCGGTAATTTGTGGTTGATCATCATCTTGGGGAAACCTGTCATGAATTCAGTTGCCTCAAAAGGTGTATATTGCGTAGTAAAACTGCACCCATTCGTGGTAAAAAAAGCATACAAAACACATACACTACTTTTGCGTCTTAATAAAAAGAGTAATTTCTTGAGCCGAATGAACTACCATAAAATCCCATAAAAATGCCCACCCAAAATGAAGAGATAAATTGGGAAAAACATGAGGTAAGCTATCATTAAAGATGCGACAGCAAAAATTTATAAAAAAAAAAAGGTGATGAGACACTGGGCTATTTGCTACAAACCACATAAAACGGGAACTGATACCGCGGATTGCAGACACGGTAAATTTGCGTTTTATGATGCGATAAACACGCGGTAATTTGCTACGCCATCCTGTGTCATTAGTAAAAGGGGTTGCGGACGCAGCAGATTCGCTTTACAGTGTTCGCACGATTCTAATGCGCAGGAAGATTTAGCTTTCAGCTATCCAGAATGTAAATTGTGCCCAATGCTACCGCACACTTAAAGTGATGAATACTGAACACATATCTCATGAACGAATTTTATGAAACGAACGCCAACACAAAAATAAATGCCATGCACTAGTCAGCTGTTGTCAGAGTTCGACGATGGTTTTACAATGTCCACAGAGGTGATCCCTGCTTTAATCTAAGGCGTTTTAAGCAATTTAAGTGCTGCGCTTCTTGCACGTGTACGAGTGAGCGACCGTTTTCCTTTGGGAGGGTCGTCTTCCAAACAACAACACTTTGCAATCTTGTCTGGTCGCTGGGATAGCGAGGCCACGCAGTGCTGCTTCATTGCTATCTTTCCTGCCAGCGTGACGGCCTTTCGTTTAAATAAAGCCTCCCAGTGGATTTTTTTTTGTCCCCATCTTAAAAGGCAGACACGAGTCCGCAGATGGGAGAGAATGCGCGCGATACGAATATCAAAACGGCGAATGGAAACGAACCGTTACGATGGTGATGAGGCTAACCATTTTATACCGAGTATCGCGTTTTCTCAAGTTTCGGTTTTTGATTTCAATTTTAACGCGCATGTAGTTTTTTGAACACCGATTTTGGCAAAAAAAAAAAGAAAAAAAGTGTGCGTTAGAATTATGCAAACACAGTACACGGTGCTGAAGGTCACACGGAAACCTGCTGCGAACTCGCATGTTATGGGAACCGATGCCACAAATCACGGATGCAGCAGATTTACATTTTTCGGTGCAACAAACATTCGGGACAACTCGTATGTCATGGAAACCGATATCGCGTGCGCAGATCGCGGACAAGGAACGCGAGAACTCACTATGCGCATGCCACAGGAACAAATACCGCGGATGCAGCAGACTCGCATTTTACGATGCAATAAACATGCGGGATCAACTTGCATGTGACATAAACCAATATCGAATGCGCAGGTCACGGACAAAAATGCGTCAACCCGCTAGAAACTCCCTTGTCAAACGTACCAATACCGCAGATCGTGCAGTTGATGCGATTCCCGTTGGGAATAGGGGGTGGGCGATATTTGGAATTTTCACGTTTCAGGTATTTAGCCAGACAAATGGGATGGGCAATCTCACGGGAGAAGGTGCCCTTACAGGATTGTATGCTAGCTACTTCTGGAGAGTAACTGTAGCTAGATACATTTGTGAGATGAACTGTATCTTGAAGTAGAGGTTAGCCTGGGTACGGGCCAGCCTGCGAGCCACGGGCCGGGCTAGGGCTTCACGACTATATTCATGAAGGGCCCGGGACGGGCACGAGCCTTACATCAAGTCTACAAGGCGGGCCGAGGCGGGCTAAGCCGGTCGTTGCTTTTTTCTCCTTTTTATTTTAGCAGCAATATTTTTGGAAGCTTGTTCAAGGGAGGTACAAATGCTGAAAGCTTGTGTGTGTGTTGTACGTGTGTTTGTACAGCTTGGTGTCTGTGCAACGAATGGTCTGTCAGAGCACCAGATGCCGCGAGCGTTCATTTTCGTCGCCTGTGGTGCCGCTGTCGTACAGTCGCTTCTCCTTGTCAACACGCACACATACGCGCTCTACACAATGTGTGCCGTCGCAGGCGTACACCATCTGTACGTATAGAGTGCGTGCATCCACAATATAGGTGAAGAGGTTCCTCTCAAGAGTGCTTTTCCTAAACAGTTTCTCGCAGAGCACCTCAAGAGACGGCGGTATTTTTTTATAATTTACTTTCTTTACGGTTGTTCTACACAATGGGAGTGGGCAATTTAGAACTTTGCCCGTCTTTTGTCCCGAACCCGTTGCGCTGTAACTTCCTTTTGTAACTTTGGCACATGGTTCTGTTAACTGTTTTCCATAGCCTCCTCTATACTCACAAAGACTGGCAGTTCGACCACAAAGCCATAGAGTGCCCGCTGCGCAGATTTGGAGCGCAAGGATCTGGTACATCAAAGAGCCATTTCTCGGGGAACCTGGACGTCCAGCACAGCTTTTGCAGCGGCGAGGACCCGAAAGATGCTTGTTCGCTCGGGAGAAGTGTGCTTCGGCGTCTCGCCACAGCGGGCGCCAATCACGGGGCTCTCCTCTCCCCCCCCCATCCGTTGTCTGCCGCTCCACCTTTTCTATTTCGGCGGCCGCTTCTCGTGGCGATCCGCCAGGCTTTGTCAGTATATAGAAGGCTATGCTGTCGCTTGCCATTTTTATTGTTCAGTTCTTTTCAATGAGCGTACATTGCTCACAAAAAAAAAAAAACAAAACGAACAAGAAAACGAACAACGATAGGAGTGATTTTTTAACGACTAGTTTAGCGAGCTGCTTGCTGCTAATAATAGCAGCAAAAAACAAGAAGAAAAAAGTAAGATGCTTGCTTTAGTGACTATGAAACACCATAGTAAACATGTGTAATAGTGGCAAACGAGCTGCCATGGCGTGCAATTTATGACCTATTCATACTGGGCAAAAATAGAGCGGGCCTCAGTGGGCATGCGAAAATTAGCCTCGCGCTGGGCCGGGCCAAGCGCCGAAAATGGCTAGCGGGCCGCGGGTGGGCGTGGGCTTGAGAGGCAGCGGGCCAGGCTGGTCCGGGCTCCTAAATATCGGCTCGTGCAGACGTCTATCTTGAAGCCGTATAAGTTAAACGTAAGCTCGTAATAGATAGCTCACACGAGCTCTCTCTGTCATTTTGAAAACTGTCACAGCCTGGTACTGTGATAAAAAAAAGTTGCAAGTCTCTCCAGAAACCACACAGAAGTCCTTCACCCAGCACATTGAACACGACATGGCAGTGTTCTTCACATGGCACTACTTCGTTGTAAACACTATGGCGCACCGTGCATTCGCGAGGCGCCCATCAAACCAACCTGGCAAAGGTGCCGCGGAGCAACTAAGCAGTTGCCTCGCCTCAGACACGATCACATGGTCGTAGTCGTCGCGCGAATCGATCGGGATCTCAGGTCGGCTCCCGACGTGCTGCTTTCTCTCCTAGCCACTGGATGCCTCGCCCATCGGTCGATATAGTCGGGTAACCGGGAGGCAACAGTCTCTTAGAACTTCGGCCGGGGCTCAAGATAGGCAAGTGGAAGCAACTGCTCTCGGGCATTAGCGGGACTGAGGCCTGGTGGCCCCCTTTGTGTTAGCTTTAGCGGCTTAAGCGTACGTTTGTAAATATTTGAGTAATGTCGCGTGTATTTGTAGTATAGATTGAGTGTTTTGTAGCGTTGTGTTTTATGTACCAATAAACGGGGAGGCGGAATCCCGCTCCTGTGAACGAACCAAGCTGGACTCGGGTTGTTGACGGACCACGTGGGAAACGACGTATCGACGAGCGGTACGCGAATTCCCACAACACAGAAAGGCAAAGAAAAACAAACAACACCTGGAAGCCAAGCGAATGCTTCCCTCCAACTTCGTGCAAACTGCCGATCCCAAATAAAGTTTGCGAGTTATCGAAAGGGTGATTGGAATTGGAAGAGTGCTCAGCACTTCCAAATAAAAATTTCTGTATTCCTTCGTCAGGTAAAGCAGACCTTCCCGTTGAGGCCCGCCTTTCCCCTCAATTGCAGATGTCACATGTTAATTTTTTTTCCCCTGGAACAATAGAGCTGTCTCTTAGTGAAAATTCAAAACAAACACAAAACAACAAAACCTGAAGGGGAAGGAGCAGTAGCGGCAGCGCTGTCGTTTGACGGAGAGCACACAATACAAGCTCCGAAATACGAGCCAGCCTTGTGGTCTGAACTTCTGGTCTGTAATTAACAGCATGAGTGATGCTCGTGAATAAACTCATTATGGAGTTGAGGGGTTAAACTTCATCAGCTCTCATCACTGAATTCATTATTATGGAGTGAAGGGGTTAAACTTCTTCAGCAGCTGCCAGTTTGCCTTCACATACTTCTGCACCACCGTGCCTCCATCTCACAGCGCTTTATAGGGGCAATGCAATGATTTTTGTACTTTGTGCAAATACCACTTAGAACGGATCCCCAACGTTAAAATGAAACACACATTCGTTTTTCAACCCACGTAATCGTCACTTGGGGTACTGCAATCCCCCAGTTACGTCATCAAGTTTCGCGAAGGAGATTGAATGAAAACGCTCGCTTTTGTCTTTGAAATTACTCCGCAACAAAGGAGTTTCTTGGCAAGTGGCTTTGCGTGCGAGTATCCTTGAGCCCCGCTGTTAGTGCCAGTAAGCTCGTGTAAAGTGAAAAACATTCCAATTGAATACTGTTGCACTGCCCCTTTAAGCATATGGCAACGACTCTCTCTAAAGCGGGGAGGAGTACTATGCCGAAGCGGCATTCCCACTTCATTGCCGGAGGAACTGAATGCGAGGTTCCAGTTCTTTCCCTCGAGACAACTCGTGCACTGCTCCACGCTGCTCATTAA
>JAZHYW010005898.1:0-10657 GCA_037355805.1 Ixodes ricinus
CACTTCGGTGTCGCGTCGTGCAAGCAACTGAAAAGGGGTCGGCTTTCAAGGCAGTGTTATGTAAGGAAAGTCAATGGTGGCCAGTTTTGATCCCAACCCAATTAGCCACCTTGGGCGGAGCTTGTGAGCTTCGTTTATGAGCCCCGGCCACTACAAAGAGCTGATTTTGCTCTCCTTACGCGTCTAAGTTATTCAAGCTTATTGCGTTCTGTCACTTCGTCGTCCCGTGTATTACACGAGCGCACGGGGCATCGCCGTACCTGGGGCCATGTAAAGAAACTTGGATAGGGTGAAATCCAGGCGGTCTTGATATTGCGAAGGTTCACCTGCACCAACAAACAGTAAGGAACAGTATGTTAATTTCTGACGAAGTGGGCCCTGCACACAGGGGAGTTCATGGTTGGTTGCCAGGGCGTTCTGTCAGGGTTCTGTCGGCGTAAGGCTTGCATCCATTTCGCTGGCTTTAAATATTTTGCCAATAACTCATTTTTTTTTTTTTTAACTTTTAATGAAGCAAGACGTGAATGTGTATAGCACACGCCTGAAGAACGGAAAGCTTTATCCACTTATACTTTACTGAAGGGAGTCAAGCCGAACCAGCACTGTCTGAGCGACTGAGCGGATGAGAGAGACCCCAAAAATGGCGCCTTTCCATCTCCTCCCCTCTCTCAGAGTCGGTGCATGCAACGGGCAGTCCGTGGGACGAATGATTGCTACAAGTTTTTTTTATGCCGTTCGAGTGCAGGTATACGAGGTCTGCAAACGCAGATATGAGACTTGCAAACGTGGGTTGGGCGTGGATAACAAAACTGACACCTGGATAAGCATGTTTTCTGAAGTAATTTGGTCTGAGCTACTAGTGTCACTCGTTCATGTCACTTAAATTTTTTTTTTATTCTGGGAAATTGAATACGATTTACATACTGGCTCAGGCATACATGGCGGCTGGCTAGCAGTCACACATGCATAAGGGTTGCAACCTTTCTGCCTAGCCTCGCACTTTGTCGTGTACGCACCAATCTCTTGTGAAAAAAAGAAAAATAAAATAAAATTACAATTTGTCATTGCCTCGAAATGTGCCCTCAGCAACATGAAATCAAACGGGGCTACATCGATCTCTTTCTGCCCGTTAGAAAATCTGCAACAAATTCGCAAGCTTAGTCATATCAAGGCTCGCAGCCTGATATTTGTTATTTTTATTTGATCAGCATGCGAAATATGCACCACGAATGTTTATGTACTCATTATATGGCTAAGATCGGACTTGATGCTTGATATCCAAAGGTTACATCAAATTTCTCATATGCCGGAGCATAGCGTCACTACATAAGCTAACGGAGCAAACTTGCCAAGGGACGCAGGCCGCAGGCACGGTCCGCAGGCGACGCAGGTTCGTGTAACCAGATTTGGTGGACGCAGCCATGACACTTTCTGATATTGATGCGGAAGGTTTCGTACCTCAACCTTGGTTATTTATTATGCTCGTTATATATAAACCAACACAAAACATTTAATTAAAATTGTTATTTAGTATTTATTATAATTTGTTTAATGTATTTTACACGTTAACTTTGTGAGCGCATGTACCGCGTTACATGGACGGCATGCATGTACGAACGGAAACGAAATCGACAACAAGCGAAATCGGCTGCGACCAGTTGCCGGTGTTCAACGTTACTGGATTTCGTTGTAAGTTCTTACATCGCTATAATTCGACAAGACATCTTTGAAAAGTCGACATACTATAAATAAAACTGTAGCATGCCCTTCTATTTAATTAGAGCTGAAAATACATTAAGGAGTGAAGAGATTTTAATCTGAGCAGTCGCCCGCTTCAACACAACGGTATGTATTCATCATTCTTTCACGAAGATTTGTTGTGCTGTGCATGTATCAGTGGATATCCCTTAAGGCATGGATCACGGGGCATTTTCATCATCCTAAGCGTTCTTCTAAGAGGAAATAATGAAAGCTATGGAGGTGAATGCAACGTTTGGATCGAATAGAATGGTTACGAAGGTGCCGAAAGACAAAATTCAACGAGTTGTAATACACGGAGTGTAGAAGCTTAGCACACCAACGACGTTGTATTTTTCAACCCTACTAATATGTATGTTGATGTGAATTAATTTTTCCCGATGTAACGTTGCAAACACGGTTATGATTCTTTTTTTTTTAACGTTTTGCACTGACTTTTTTTTTAATTAGAACACGTCTGAGCGCACTGTGGTGTCTGATTTTCGTCTTTGTGTCCTTGTGATTTGAGCGCTAAAATATATTCCAACGTCTGAAGGGTCCGGACAAAGAGTTTATATTTTACAATTCAAAAGACCATAACATGGAAGATTACGTAAATACCGTTTATTTATGCCTTTTTTTATGTTATTGTATTTCGAATTGTAAATCACCAAGGCATTTATGCATTTCCAGAGTTTGCAGAAACACGACAAAGAAGGTCCCAACGTTGAAAAAGAATATTTGTGACTCGTAATCTGGCCTTCCTCCGCAGCAACTCGAGACGGTCGCTCAGGGCTTCCCTCACTCTGTTTTCTGCAGTCACATGCAATGACAACACAATCCTCTCTTCATCATTAAAAAAAAGAGAGAAAAAAAGGATGTAGGTTTTCGAGCAGTATTGAGCTGTTGGGCACAAGGGCATCAAACCGAAAAAAATGCCAAACACCAGAAAAAAAAGAAAAGAAAAACCCTCTATTATGGGCAAATTGGAATCAAACGGAAACATTATAATTTGTTTCATTCCGGAGTGAAGCCGAAAAATAATCTTTGAGGTTTCAAGTTCAAGGAGAAAAATTGGGCATGTGAAACATACAAGAGGGAATACCGCATTGATTTATGACAGTTTCCTCCTAGAGTCAAATGCCCTTGCACTACGTGTTTGGCAGCCTCTTCACATGTTGCTGGAACCACTTTTTGAAAGTGCCTCATACCTGCGCCTTGACAGTTGCTTCCAGCTGAATAACTGCAAAATGACATCCTCGCAGGGATTTATTCATACCACAAAGTAGGTGATAACCACGGGGCCTGGTCAGGTCATATTCATGCGTGATCAAACATCTGACTGGTCGTACAACGTGCCAGAAAGAGGTTTGTACACGATTAGATGCTAGCTAATCACGGCCTCTGGATTGACTGGTGCCTGATCGGGTTTGGCCATCTTCCTGACACATCGTACGACCAGTCTGACGTTTAGTCGTGCATGGGTATGACCTTATTGGCCCCTAGTGGTTATCATTCGTTTAGTAGCATGACGAAACCCTGCGAGGATGCCATTCCGCATTCATTGATAAGCTGGAGGCAGCTGTCCAAGCATGGGTACAAGGCACTACCAAAAAGTGGTTCCAGCAGGGCTTGGAGAGGCTGCCATAGAAGTGGTGCAAGGGCATTCGGCACCAGGGGGAGTTTAACGAGAAGATGGATATATCTATCGACCTCTAAGTGACTGGTATCTGCAGAAAAAAAATTACTTGTAAATTTATATTAATAACCAAAGCCCTCTTATGTCATGAAAAGCAGCATAACATATATACCGTAGAATACCGCGCATCCGCCCATTCCACATTAAGCGCCCATTACTAAATTTGTGAGATCTGAGAAAATACGCACAGTACATTTATATGTAAAATTGATGACCGGACAAGCACCCATCCCCATTTTTTTGCGATTATCTCCAAAGTTTGATGGGCGCTTGCCCGGTACTTTATGGTACACATATTTTTTACATTTTTGTGTGTTTCTGATATGTTCTTATAGCGTGGCAACTCAGCCAATTTATCAAAAGACCAGAGTGCCTTTTAGAGCTGTCACACACATCTTAGGATATGAGAACCTTCCTCTGTTTCTGACAAGCATTTATGCTCCCACTCACACAGACCTACTTTCAGAATACATGCGGATCCTTCGTCTAGAATTAAAGGCTAACATTGATCAGACTTGAATCACAGTTAAATGCCTCTAAGCAGAAGAGTGCAATGTCATGCAGTACTTCACACATTGGCGCAATAGCCGTTGGCATTTCTGCGACCCTGGTCAGCGTGGAACAAGCTTTCTCCGTGCAAAAATTATTTTATATTTTTATTTAGGTATTTATTTATTTAGGTATTTAGGTGAAACCGTAAAAAGAGATAAAGTAATTATGTTCAGTTTCTGCATGAACATAATGTTTCTTGATATATGAGCTTATGCATACCTTATCGTCAAAACAGTAAAACGTGTTAAATCATAATTTAAAAAATCAGCAGAACCCATCCTTTGGGAATGATTATCTACGTTAATGCGAATAGCATCAAACGGTGCGGAGTTATGCGCGTTCGTCAGGTGGCCGGCACACTCTAGATACGCCAGCCCACTCTTGAGGCGATTCTAAATTTGTTGACACTTTCACAGCCCTCGCGCACGATCTCCGCAGCCCAGCACGTGCGTTTGTGTCACTTAAGGAAGGCGAGCAAAGCACGCGCCATACGCACAAACACTCAAAATGGTACCGACCAGACTTTCTGGCGTCTCAGCTAGTCTCAACCAACGGTACTCTAATCGGTTGTTTATATCTTTACCATAGGACGCGCATTACAGCGCTGTCACAGCTACCGGTGCGCGCGCGTTCCATGCACGAGGGCTCATTCCGCTCTCGTGAGGCTGAGCTAGAGGTCTCCCGAGCGCGGGAGAGGGTGAGCTAGAGGAGAGGGTGAGCGCGGGAGAGGGTGAGCTAGCCCTCGTGCATGGAACGCGCGCGCACCGGTAGCTGTGACAGCGCTGTAAAGCGCGTCCTATGGTAAAGATATAAACAAATGTTTAGAGTGCGGTGAATGACTGCCTTCATAGCTCTGTGGTTAGCGCGTCTGCCTGCTGATCAAAGGGTCAGCGGTTCGAATCCCAGCCGGCGCCGGTCTTTTTTATTTATTTATCGACCCGCGGCGTAAGAGGTTAGATAGCCAGATAGATAGATAGATAGATGAGATAGATACATAGACGAAAAGTGCGTGAAGTATCCAAAGAATGCTATTCGCATTAAAAGTAGCGCAGAAGTAACTGATGCGTTACTTTTTATCCGGTAGCTAGTAACATTCTTTTTATTTTTAGGGTAACTAAAGTTCGGTAACGTGTACCTTTTATTTGCGAGTAACGAGTAGCAGTAATCTCGTTACTTTTTTTCGGTAACGCCAACGAATCTCGCCCGTCTCTGTCGCCGATCCCCTTCTGCTTGGTAGCACGGGCGTAGCCTTGAGCCTCCGACGAGGCCTTGGCCGGTGTTTTGTGCGCGAACACCGTGGGAACGAAATCCGGGTGGTCTCGATCAAGCGACGGTTTCCCTGCGCATAAGCAAGCTCCTCGGGACGGAGATTTGAAATGGAAGCCGCACTTGCCTTCAAGAAAGTGCTTGCCGCACAAACGGTCATTAGCGCGAGGCGACCATTCTTTTTTTCACGGATATTATCCGCCTTCTGTGGCTTTCAGAGTCTGCCTGGAACTTGTGGAAACTCACTCCGCTACTTTTTGTGTGCCTTTCGATGCAATTATGGGCAACCCGGCTTCAGGGTATGCCGAAATGCTGACGTACGCCCATGCGAAAATGTGTTCTCTGCCCACACCACCCGGCTCCGGGCGCGATCGCCGCTGCTTGCCGCAGCTCCGTGACGTCAAGCCCGCGCGTCGGCCTCTACAAACACCACCACGCGAATTCCGCGCCGATTGAGGTGAGGCGGTTCAAAAGTAGACATGCTCAAGGTAGTGTCCCCCTTTGAGGCTAAAATGCCCAGCAATGCAGCAAACGTTGAATGAACTTTTGCCCGGTGGCGCATTCTTCCTGCGCATGCACAACAGCTGAATGAAGTCGCTGCGCCCAGTGAATGCCGACGGTCAAAATTTATCTTCCGTAGCATATTAGCTCCACCACTTCAACAAGTCAGTCGCGATGGCGTTGACAATTTTCTTCTTGATGGCATTGTGTCCATGTATATCTGTATAGATCGTCATTCATCAGAGGTGTCGTTCGTTCTTGCTTCTTTCCGGCTGTTTGTGTTCTTTAGTTTCTGAAATGCATATGTCTTTATCACATAGACCTGCCTAGTGGCAGCAATCTAGGCTAGGTATGTGGTGTTGCTTGGGCTATCCTTCATATTTTTCCACCCACCAAATTCTGCTAGCCTAGGCAGCTGCCTGCTTTGCACGTTGGTTAGTCTGTCCCTGACCACAGCCACTTGGTTTTACTCTACCACCAGGTCGCCTGCACACTGTCTTTTTGTTAGTCTCGGGCGATGGCTCTATGAGCTCACAGGTACGTGCAAATGTTCATGTGCATACAAGTAATTTGCAAGCACACATACTTGCCACTGTGAACAGGAGTACGCGAGAGGATGTCCAGGATCCAGGATGTCCTCTTCACACAATTTTGCAAAAAGGGCCGGGTAAGCAAGTTCAGTTACTAAACACAGCGGTGTGTTGCGCTGGATTATCCAGTGCATGGTTTGAGTACTGGGATAATCGGATACCTATAAAGAACCCTCACTTTTTGAAGAATGTGCTGCAGAGCGGGGGGGGGGGCTGGGCTAGACTAGTATCTATTCGAGTTTTCAGTGGCCCTTCAGGTATAACTGCATGTATTGAGCGGATTTCATTTTGGCCGGATAGTTTCAGAGCTTTGGTGGTATATCCACCCTACCTGCATGTGAACTAGTTCTATCTTAAAGGGGCCTCTGCAACAGCTTTTTGACTGGTTTTTAATTTGCACCGAACCTGAGCGCACTGAACGTAGTAACTTAATGAAACTTTTCTTTTCTCAAATTTCGCTTTATTTTAAAAGTTATAGGCAAATTAGAATTACAAAAACAAGCAAAAAATAACCTGCTTCATGACGTCGTAGGTCCTGGCTTGAGTGGCCGTGAACTAGAGGAGGGGTAGTGAGCCATTCGAGCGCTCACGGCTGCCGCACTCCGTGTCGACGGCTCGAGAGGGCGCCACTAAAGCATGTGTTGGATAGGCTGTATGCAGCGGGCGGCCAGGGCGGCTCGCATTGCATTTGCTGCGCGATTAAAGACTATTTCGGCATAACACTTCATTGGCCACAAACAACAGCAAACACGGGGTAAAGATCAGTTCAGAACGGGAGCCACTTCGCGCTGCCATGCGGCCCAAACGGCCAAGCCCCAAGCCAAAACCTACTCGCCGAGAGCCTTCAGAACGGTCGGAACCGGTCGGATCCTCGAGCCCATACGACTGCAGCGCTGCCACGTACATCCGGGAACTTTCTACGCTTGCCGCTCGTCGGTGCCTGATCCCACTACCCATTTCTAGTATGCGCCGCCTTTTTCCACCGCTTGGTGGCGGGTATGTCGACGGGTCATTTCTTGTTTCCGTACTTTATAAACTGCATTTGTTTCTTTTCTGATCTAAACATACTGAACCAAAACTACTTTCATACATAATTGAAACGGTTCCCGACACTTATATTTTGTATCTCGACTAAAAAAGCTCTTAGCGGCTCTGACCAGTAGTAAGGCCAGGACCTAAGACGTCACATATTGCGCGCTTTCGGCAACGCGGGTCGCCCTCGTAGGTGGAGGAGGTTTCCGCTTCGTCCGGTTAAAATATGACGCACTGATATTTAGTCACTCTCTCCGTGCCCGCTGGCTTGCCCGAACCCCAGAGACGTGGAAACCGCAAAAAAGGTAGACGCTTAAATATGATTGCAGGGCCCCTTTAAGGTGCCACTGGAATATGGATAGTATTACCTACAACAATTAGCCTGACCCGATGGCGTCACAGATTTACTACTTCACCCAAGTTGGCTGCACACACACAGGGTTTCAGGAAACATTTCAGCTGTCTAAATAAAGCTGTGAAAACTGGTCATAACATACTGTGTTGTACCCTGCATACATTTCCAAAATTGCATCCAATAACAAATACCTTGATGTCGACCGCTCCTATTTTTTGACACAATGATTGTTAAGTCTTTTAGTAATGCAATCGCTGAAAATGTGTACTCTACGTAAGACAAGGGCACCCTCTATGTGGTTGGGCGTATGCACATCTTCACAAGTTTTAATGTTGCGGAGAAGCTCAACTGTTGATGAGACCAATTTCACGTCGAGTTTTGGTGCAGTGCAAGCGTTTCTCATAAAAAGTATGAAATAAATTATGTTTTTTGGCGAAGCAATATTTTTAATGAGATGGTTTCATAGCAAAGGGTTATCAAGAACAGTGTGGAACATGACAGTGTTATCATTTGCAGAAGCGCATTTACAAACACATATAAAGAAGAGAGCAATGCAAATATATATCCTAAATGTACATCATTCAAACCGATTATAATTGTACTATACAATTGCAAACCGTACAGTTCATCTTTAGAAAAAAGAGATTCACATTTTTCAATTCTGTAGATGTTGGGAATTAGAACTGCTCAATTATACATTTATATAATACATGCACACACTTGCCACCCTAATTTAAAAAAAGATTGTTCCCGGGCAGCTCAGATATTTGCAATACAAGCAATTCTATACTGAGAAGACAATAAGGTAAATTAACATGGCTTGCACTTTTAAAAACTAGAAAAATGCCTCAAAACACTCTGGATCTTTTTTTTCTGCATGTTTGCAGAAACAAACTTGGCATTTAAAAAAAAACCAAAAAAAGCCCCAACAACTAGGGTTTACAGGATATTTGTTATGACTATTTCAGTCTTTCAAAAAGTCAGAATGGAAAGTGTCCAGGATTTGAGTAAAGGCTTTGTCGGGACAAAAGCCCCCTGGCACCGTGTTAGTGTCCCTGACCGTGGGTTTTTGAACTTGTCGCATTGCGCTTGATGCTGGCACTTAAAGAATGGGCCTGTTTTGCCCTCTTTGGACCAGGCTGACTTGGTGGTCGTGGAGGGGGCCGCTCTGCGTCTCTGGTAACTCCCTTGCGACCTTGCAATGCCCATCGGCTGCACGTGAATGTGCCCTCCCCTTCTAGTTACAGTTATCGCTGCACTGAGGGTAAAGTAGGCCCTCTGCAACTTGACTCTCGTTGTGGATCTTCCACCATTGTACAACCGCGCAAACACCTCGCGTATGTTGGGTTGCCACCAGCAACGGTCGACGTGCTGACCTCTTCCATCCATGGCCTTGAGGTCTTCCTGTATGTTGCAACTAGAGTATATGAGTAATGACTTTACATCCCCATGAACAGAAAGATAAGGTGTTACCTTACACATGGGTGGGCTGGTCATAATCATTAACATGCAGTGTATTATAAGCTGAAATTTAAAATTCCCAGGGACACCTAAGCACTTCTTATGGTGTGAATGCGAAGCATGAATGTCGTTCTTCTGCTGCCTTAGTTCGTCTGCGGCCATGAGTGGCGTGGATGGCCACGTTTCACCAGCCCGACATAGCGAAGGGCTACTCTCGTGAAGTGGCCGCACTGTGCCGAGCCCTTGGGTTGTGCAGCCTCTCTGGTTGCCCGAGCGGGCTCTGCGACCCTGCTCCCCCTCACCTGCAGTGGCCGGGCCGCTGCGGTACTGCGCCACCATAGAGGTGGCCTTTGGTGGCGCACTTGCTACGCCGCACAGAGCCAATGTGAGCGTCGTTCCTTGATGACGCATAGAGAGCCAATGGAACCTATCATCCAGATTTCTAACGCTACAGACGACATTGGGGCAGAGGGTGCCGTTTGGCGCTGACTTCAAAGCTGATGACATCGGTTGGTTCCATGGGACAGTTAATGCTTTCGCATTAATAATGAAAATCAGAAAAGGAGAAAGTGCATGAAAAAAGAATTTAGTGAAAATTTATTTTAAAATACTGGCAATGTGTAAAATAATTTCTCTAAATTTCTTTGCAGGCATGCTTTCCTATTTATGTTTCGTTTACCACTTTTTTCCACAGCTAATCTAAAAATTTCAAAGCAAGAGGGAAATAAGCATGATCTTGCACTCATTCTTTGTCGAGGAGGACAACTAACGGCGTTCTGTATCACAAACATAAAAGGACACACGCAAAGCTGCCAAAAAGAAATTGAGCTAAAAAGTAATTTACAAGCTACTCAAAGACTAAGTGCAAACACAAAGTATTACTAGACAAATTGAAAGGGCCGGGAATCGGATGATATTGTGCAGTCATGGCATAAATCTCCATTTTATATGACTAAATAATGTGAAGAGAACTCTGGCAAACCTCAAATTTTGGCTTTTTTTTTATTCTGAGGTTTCCAACTCACTTTCCTCTGTAACTGTACTCCTATTGGTGTTTTGTTTGGAGTAAATAATATGGAGAATCTAGTGGATAATATTTCTGAAACTAGGTGGGCCACGTATCAGAAAAAATGCTATTGTTGCCAGCGGCACCTTTCTCAAGGACTGTGGTTCTCAACCTCATGTTACGGGGACCCCTTTAGGATCGGCAGAAGTGCGGGGCCCCCACATCCGCCCGGGGGGGGGGGGCGTATTGGATGATTACAGTGACCAAATGGGTGAACGAAAACTAAATGCGTGTAAACCAACTTTCAAGCTCCAAAACGAGGGTAATAAACCTATTGACAGCTTTTATATGGTTTGTTCTATTTAACTCCCTGAAACAGCCAGCAGCAATAAAAATAGTTTTATTGCTTGGCTTAATTGATAGTAGTGGCTTTAGGGACCTGAGGCCTTTAGGGACCC
>JAZHYW010005899.1:0-41448 GCA_037355805.1 Ixodes ricinus
CAAGTTCGTTCCTTGTAGACAGGCCAGCGTCTACTCGATCCCGCTCAAGTGCGGCTCGCAATACATCAGTCAGACAGGCCGTTGTCTAAACCACCGCCTGAGGGAGCACACCAACGAGGTCAAACAGGCGGCTTCCAACCCATCCCTCCATCTCCTGCATCCAATAGCCCAGCACGTCAGCTCCTGCATGCCCGTCCTGTGAACCAGAATTTTCAGCCACCACGACCAGTGGCGTAGCCAGGATTTTATTTCGGGAGGGGTTCACCGGCATTATTGCCCCCCCCCCCTTCAATGACGAAGCAGGGGGAACTCGGCGGTGCGGACGCTCGCGCAAAGATTAGGGAGGCGCTGTTAAGAAAAAACGGGTAAAGCTGCATTGTCATTTTTCAAAACGGAGCAGGCTTCATTTACAGGAGTACAGGCATGGTGGCTCACTGTTCTACCGTAGTTGCGGCCCACCAACTTTAAAAGCTTCCTTACAGCACATAACTCCTTCCGCTTTTTGAGTTACCACTGCATTACCAACACAGGCCGACCAGACAAAAAAAAAAACAGTTATACTGTCATAAAAAATTAAACAGCAAACACTAAAAAATTGCAAAATTAGAGCAAGCGTTTATGCACAAACACTTGGCAATATTTCAAGCCGCCATTAAAATGGCCGAGACAGTTGAAGTCGAAATTTAGATGCCGCGAGTAACAAGTCGATGGCAACGTCACCGCTCTAACATTCCCGCTTGAGTTCGGAAGAGCATTTTTAGCGTTCCGTGTTCCTTCATTTCATGGATTACCTGATCACAAAGTTAGATGGGAGATTTAAAAGCACCGAAGTCCGTTGCAATTACTTTCGTCGCTTCTGCCTGCAAAGATCTTGGAAAGCGGGGCAGGTCTCGGCGCTGAAGAGTTTTTGGAGCTCCATTCAAGCCTGGTTTCATTTCCTGAACTCCAATGTGAGCTGCTCAAATGGGCTACCAAATGCAAGAGGGAGAATTGTGAAACGCCCGTCACGTATGCGCTACATGCGGTCGCTCCCTGTCCGGAGGCCCTATTCCCAAGCGTTCATCGTCTCCTCAAGATCGTAGCGACTCTGCCCGTAACAACGGCGGAAGCTGAAAGTTCGTTTTCTTCACTACGACGGTTGAAAACATACCTGACAGCGTCCACTTCGAATGCGATTGCTCGGTTTGGCGCTTTTAAATGTTCATTGCGACATGAAATTTCAAGCGGAGAACGTCCTGGATATTCTTTACCGTGAACGCAGGCGGCTGCATCATAGGAGCTTGGCATAAATAAAATTATCAAGAGATCCTGTAAATTGCTTTCTGAAATAACTAGTCACAGTTACTTTTTTATTCGTGGTAATTTACTGCGTGATAAAGAACACTACTACTTCAAGGTGTTCAAGGCAGCAGAGGGGTGTACGGACGTCACGTGCAAAAAGTTATCTTTTAAATCCAAACCGTTCATCTATTTCAATTATTAATATAGTGCGTAACGCTGTTGAACTAACCGAATGTTCTTTGGCGAACGCTTTTAACCTGCATTTTATGAACATTAGAAGCGGGATTGTTACTGTCAAGTATTGCGTTTCTGATAATAGAAACAGCAGCTCGATTTTTTTTTAGATCTGGTTGTAGAACCTGAGGTCATTAATGTGATTTTACAACTTAAGAAAAGTGGAGCTTGTGACGTGAATGGTTTTCAGATAAGGCCCGTTAATTATTTTGTTCATTTATAAGCCTCAGTGCTAACGGATATATTTAATCTTTCTTTGATGACTGGTGTTTTTCCTAAACGAATGCCAATAGCAAAAGTGTCAGTACTACACGAAAAGGGGAGTGTAAATGTTAAGGGTAATTACAAACCGATTTCTATATTGCCAGTATTTTCTAAAGCACTTGAAAAGGTACTTCATACACGTATAACTATTTTTTCAACTAAGCATAACTTGATATGAGTGTGGTTTTATAAAGCATAAATCTACCGAGGCTTCCCTACTCATCCAGAAAGAATTCATCTTGAAAATTTTGAAGAAAAAAATTGTCCTTGGAGCATTCATAGACTTCACAAAGGCTTTTGATTGCCTCAATCGGGAAATTTTACTAGCAAAATTGGATACATGTGGGATTCGAGGGCATGTTTTGCAGTGAGTGAAGTCTTACTTACAGCATCGAATGCAATTAGTTTATATTGATGGATATTCGTCAAGTTCTAAGCGTATTCTGACTGGTGTTCCACAGTAATATTAGGTCGTTTTCTTTTTAATATTTACGTTAAGGATATTGCAACATACGACGGAAATAAACTCTTTATTGATAATTTCAGTCGAAAGCACGTAATTCTGATCACTACTCAAGGTGTGCGTGAGCGCAGCGCCACCCCTTTGCTTACAGAGCAGTTGTTTTTACAATTCATTAAATATTACATCACTGACATTGATTTATATTACCACCATGTGTTAGTTTTATTACGTTGGTTTTGGTTTGATTGAATTGTGTATTTTAGTGAGGATAGTTTGTTATACTTGGCCTTGAAATTGCCATCCTTCACCCCACAAGTGTTTCGAAATATCCGTTCCCTATATATCTGAGATCTAGTTCCGCATCCCATTAAATATATACGAATGAAGGAATATTGCCTGTTTTATTAATTTGAGCATTTTCTACACCACAAACACTCTTCCCGAAAACACATAAGTTGGAGATAGTCCGCGCTCCCCCTTTGCTCCATGCCCCGCGCAAAACCGACTGCGTGTGCTGGCGAGCCAGCAAGTCCCCGGAGGGGAGGGGATGTAGGTTAGGCATTTCGGGAGGGGTTTCGACCCCCCCAACCCCCCCTCTGCCTACGCCACTGACCACGACTGTTGGAAGGCATCGGTCAAGATACGGCCGCGAGATTATCGAAGCCTTCGCCATGCGCCATTCGCCGCAAAACATCGGGTCCCCATCGCTTTGTCTCTCCGACGCCGACGTTTCCTTTCTGCGTCCGGAAATGCGACAAACGTAGGCGCCTTTGAAGTAGAGTCGCCCGCCCTTTAATCCCTTCTCAAGGTTACTTCCCTTATTATGCCTCCCCCCCCCTTCCCTCTTTGACTTCGGCGTGCGCTGCCGGCTAAAAAACGTGTTTCTCTTTCTCTTTACCTCCACCCCCACCCTCTCTCCACCCTCACCCTCCCTTCCTTCCCTATCCTCCTCAACCCTTCCAATTCCGCGCGGAGACTGCGGCGTTTGGTGACGGATGTCAAAATAAATGTATGCTGCCAGTTGGAGAAACGTGTCGTCCTGTTTTCGTCCTCTATGTTATTCTCCTCAAACGCCTTAAAATGTGACTTCCGCACTTGCGGATCAAGGTAATTTGCATTCCCTCTTTGGAAAAAAAAAGCTCTAGCTTTCCGCGAGGCTTTTTTTTTTTTTGATGTGCTTTTACTTTTATTGATTTCCAGATTTAAAGGGGCCATGAAATTAAATAAAAATTTTGTTTGGGCTAGTTGGTACATATCAATTAAAAGATTAGAAGGCGTGACTAAGGTGGTTTATGAGATTCCTTTTAGTTGCGGCCAAGTTTACGTTGGTCAGACCGGCCGATGCCTTAATGAAAGAGCGCGGGAACACAAGCTAGCCGGGCGCAGTAATTCGGCTCAGCATCTTGCGGAGCACTACGAACAATGCGGGTGTGAACCTTTGTTAGAGCACAAAAGGTTTATTAAGAGAGGGAAAGAGAAGATGGAAAGGGGATTAATCGTAGCTTTCGGTATACACAAAGCGGCTGACAAATGCGTAAGCAGCCATCCCTTTATCTACTAAACAAAGAAATTCTGTTTCTTGAGGGCTGCGTGTGATGAGCGATACGAACCTTTATCTGCTGCATGTGTTTAGGCGATGGGGATCGACAGTTTGACAATGTTTCGTGTTTTATAAAATCAGTTGGACGTTGACGCTTGTCCGTGTCGTACGTACGTGGTTCTTTTTTCGTCCTGTTCTGTTCGCGCCTTTTATCCTTTTAATCAACATGAAATGAATTTCGGGCTGGGATAAATGATTTTGCATTGGGAGTTTACTATTCGCATATCGTTTAGTGGGCCAAAATAAAAAGGGTAGGAAGTCAAAAGCCAGCTTTTCGGTACGAACATTTGAAAATATAGGGGACTATTTTGTATCTCACTTCCCTTGAAAGCTCTCCGCCTTTTCACTGTGATACATCCGCTGTACTCAGAGCATGTCAGCGTTACCCAAAGCACGTGAACGGTACCCAAAGCACGTCAGCCGACCGAGCTCACGCATTGGACACGAGAACTGCGTCACTCGGATGTATGCGCTCGTCAACAAATATTTGGATTCGCGTTCGTGGTGAATGAGTACCCTGACGGAATTTATTATCACTTGCGAATGACAAGTTATATGATGTGCTCAAAAAGCACGGTGAAAGCTTGGAGTCATCGCACCGGTGCAAAAGCATGTCACGACCACGTGATTTTTCAATCCGCTTTTGAGTTGAGGATTAAAGCTAAGAAGGAATGAAAATAATTTCATGACTCCTTTAAGCGGATTACAATATGAATATAAATGCAAAGGGGGGGGGGGGTATTACATGAGTGGGATGCTCTGCTAATCTTTGAGGATGTCACTTTCAGCTGGGTCATTGGGTGGTTATTTTTTTTTTTTACTCAGCGGCACTGTAGCGTGATAGTGTTCATAACGGCGCGGAAGGTGCTATCGCACCACTTACCCAATTAATGAACCACAAGCAGCAGTAAAGCACGTGAATAATAGGCAGTTTCATGATACTCTTCAAACATATGATTTCAGAACAATGCTTTTCAAAAGAAATGCCATTAAAACTATGATGGACCGAATCTGCCGAACTTTTGAAGGAAAGTTCGGCAAAGATTCGGCGAAAATCCGGCAAATGTCTGCGCACGCGCGAGAACGCGACGGGGCCATGGATTGCAAATGGACGCCGTGCATTCGTGCGGTTACCATCGTGCAGTGTAGTACAACTAGCGGTTACGGCGATGTGTGGTGTAGGCAACACGGTAACTGTGTGTTTGTGAGCGAGTGTGGTTGTCTTCAATATTTTCTGCCTCAAGAATAGAAGATCGAACAGTAATTTACGCAGTCCACTGCGCAAGTGCCAAATGATGCGGTGCATTCTGGATATATACACTGGATAACGTGATTTTCATGTGGCCTTTCCAGTGATGAAACGAGGTTGTTGAAATATTGGCCGACAATTACTTTAAAGCACTCCTCGGAGATATAACAATTCTGTTTTCGGCTCAGAAGTAGTGTGTACCAAAACAAAATATTATTGCTTTTTCAATCAGTGTTATTTCGCGATTTTCATGTATCTGCATAAAATTAAACAGAACTGCAATGCTCGACGTCTCACATCCGACATTCCTAACTCTCCCCATCTTCCTAAACGTCCGTGTATGTCCTAACACCAGAAACCCGCATTTTAAAGGTTAAAAACGAGAGTTTGCGAGCATCAGACGCACATTTTTATGCAAAGCTGACGCCAAGTTACTCAAATCGAAAAACATGCATATTTACAATAATATCAAATACGATAATATTGTTATCTCTTCTGATGAAGGCTCAGCAACCGTTGCATCGTTTTCGCACACGAAACGGTGATAACCCGAGAAAGCAAGAACGTAGTATTATTGCCTTCATTTTAACAATGTACACACATATTCAGGCTTGCGATGGTTCCTCAAAACCGAAACTCTCGCTTCTACCCAACCTCGTTGTCACGCCACTTCTGCAAGCAGTCACTAAAATTGCCGGTAAACACACAAAAACGACACCGGTACAATTACCGTGTAGAATATCACCTTATTTAGTAATAACTGTGTCAATAAGCATTACATGTTGCATTTAAGTTAAGAAAGAAAAAAAAAGACATAAAACCTTTTTTCGCCAGAAAAATCTCAATATCAATGTTAAGTCAGGTAACAATGTATTTTTGCCGAATTTTTGCCGAATCTTTAGAAAAGTTCGGCAAAAGTTCGGCTGAGACGAATCCCAAGATTCGGCGCCGAACTTTCGATTCGGCAAAAGTTCGGCCCTTCACTAATTAAAACGACGGTCGTCGCACAGAGCTTCGCATAAGTCAACGGAACAGTGCTGGAGGGGCCGGCGAACTCCAGAACAAGGCGGCGGTGGCGCCCTCTACTAGCATCCACAGAACGAGTAACCTCTCCGGCCAGCACTCTGGTTACCATGAACTTTTAGAAAGCTGTTCTTTCGGTAAAAACAAACGGAAAAAAAACTCTTTTTGTAAGAATTCTTATTGGAGATCGGTACAAATAGCTGGCACGTGATGGTTTTTAAAAGTTTTAGTTTACAAGGTTTCGCGGCACAATTAATATTGTTTTTATACAACCACCTCTCACCGACGATTTCGGGTAGCGCGTCCCGATCTGGGTGCATGCTGACTTTTGCGGTACGTCAAGGCACGCCCGCTTAGGTGGTGGGGGTTAGCATATCTACCGTATATGCTTCGGCGCCCAGATTGCCGATGAAAGCCAAAATAGAGGAGCAGCTCTTAGCGATGTAGAATGCGATACTCCTGAACCAGTTCCAGCGACTGTGTAGTTTCTGTAGTGGCCGAGGCGGGAGAACTGGTGGCGTTGCGATCGCCTGTAGTTAGTTCCCGCCGCACGGATATGTGCAACTTTCTCGGCAAATATTCTATGGCAGTATGATGAGGTTTAGTTACGTTGTCTGTAATACTATTTCCGCGATCAGGTTCCCGGAATAATTGCCGAAAGGCACCCTAACTCTTTTCTAATTGTTCCGAGACAAGCGAAGAATACCCGCCAAACTATGCAACGCAGCAGTGGCATTCAGACTCTGGGAATAAAAGCAAGACATTGTTGCCCCAATCATGGGGAATTAATTACTGTTGGGAGGAGCGCTGCCTCGTCATGCAGTGCAAATGTTGAAAAGATGCATGCGGCAAAAGTTGGCAAAATTGATGTACAGCTGCAGCCCCGTTGTGGCGCGCAACGTCTGCCGAATAGGTTTGAGCAACAGTCAACCAACAATAGTGCCAAGTGTTTCCGCAACAATTCCTCGAAACATCTATCCCAACCTTGCGCAAAACTGTTGTGTCGTACGGTTGGAACACTTTTAGAAAGCAATGTTTGACGACTGCATTCTGGCAGTATAAACGCAATCTGTTTTTGAATCTGACACGGGAACAGTTTGCTGACTGTAGAAACGAACGTTGCGATGACTGTTTGTAAGCTTTGTTTTCCCAAAGCAAAAAAAGTTACGTTGCCACAACATTTCGGAATCAAAGGGCCCGACGCTACCGCAACATCAGTCGAATAGTAGCAAAACAGCAGTTCTGCACTCTCGCAAATGCAAACGTGACGTTGTTGGCGGAGCTTGTGTTGCGTGATAATGTTTCGCCTACAGCTGCGCTGATCTTTTCCGCAATGTTCAGCAACATCAGGACAGCACACATTTTGCTGGGTAAAAGCAATGCTTCGGTAACTGTTGCGAGCATGAGACAGTCAACGGTTGACCGACACAGTTGCCGCAGTGCTTTAGCAGCGGACACTTCTGCAGTGTTATGACTGTTGCTACAACATTGTTGCGCGACTGCAGTAAAACTGTTTTCATGTTGCGAAACTTTGTTGCGCCGACTGTCTCCACAACATAAATTGTTACCTGGGCAGGCAGCTGTCGATATATTCACAGGAATAGAAGTCATGAATTTTCTGGGCATATAAATGGTCTCTCCTTTACAATGTGTAGGTGAAATGTCCTTCACTCCAGCTGATGAAGTCGTATGCAAATGAGACCAAACCAAACCATTGATGAGTATAATGAATTTTAGTACCCCGGGACTAAAATTGTGTATCAGGCAGTAGTTGAGCTTGTTGGTACATAATACTATAAAAGGCCAGCTGAACTTAGGAAAATTGTATATAGAGAGAAAGAGACAGGGCATACACGGTGGACTGCCTAACATGTGGTTTCAATAACCTCCTCCTCTTTTCTGAACCTTGACTTTGTGCTTTTTTTCTCTTTTTTGCTTTTTTTGTTTTAAACCCAACATGCCAAAAAAACACAGCTTATATCCGAAACCTAACTGAATGCAAAATTTGAATCAGCCACAGTTCACCGGGTCATAAAACACCGCAAACATTGTTTTTCTTTGGTAGTGAGCTTCTGATTGAGGGCTCGGTAACGCACTACTGCGTGGTGCACGTTAAAGACCCCAGGCTAGCGGTTGCACCGCACTGGCTAAATTGCTTATCTAACAGTGTGCAAATTGTACTGGGTTCGCCATGTTCTGGCAGACTAAACTCCTGCTGTATAAACAACTAACGACTAATTTGTTTGTTTGGCTCGGTAACGCACGTGGCTTCGTTTTCCTCGATGGCCAAGGTCTCGATCATCTCTCGTGCATACTGGTTCCTGTGTTTTGCGATGATGGTGACGCTCTTGAACTCCTGCATTGCACGCACAGTTGCGGCAATGTGCCGGTAGATGACCCGGCATTTGCGCCTTTTAACGATGCTGCGTGTTCTCTTGTCCTGACGTTGAGGCATCTACCAGTTTGGCCAATATAACGCTTGCCAGGAGGATAGGGGAATGTGGTACACAACCCCCTTTTCACATGGGGCGTACTGCATGTCCTGTAAGCGACGTTGCAGGTTTTCATGCGGTTGGTGTCCTGGTTTACCCACACGGCACATTGAGTAGGCTTTGTTTGGCGCAGAGCACACAAATCCCTGATGTCCCGTTTACTCCGGATATCCGAATGCCTGTCTCGGTCAGCGTGTGTGAAAAGATATCACACAAAACTGAAGTGCAAGACATCGGGCACAGGTGGAACGCAGCAAACAAAAGATAAACAAAAGATTGCAATATTACCCCCACATTCATGGGACAACACACAAGTTAAAAAAGATAGCTGCGAGGCCGGACATGAACGAGTAATTTGCAGAATAAAGACCTCGATTGTCCCTTGTTTGCTGCAGCTGTCATGCTTTCCATCCAACTGCTTTTCAGCACAGTTAACTAGAACAACCAAAGAGTTCGCAACACCGTTTAATGCGAGGCCTGAATGGTTACATCATCTAAGCAATGTAAACCAAATCGTTTGTAGCCGCAGACCGATAAATTTAGGTTTAGAAAATATATGCATCATAGTTTCAGCCTCAACGCGCAAACATTGTTAATATGTAGCTTTCTTGATTGCAGCTGCACCAACGCGTGAGAGCTCCACGTCGAACACTTGCACACATATTTTGACTATGGCACAATTTCTTGCCTTCGACCGGCTTGAACACTTAATTTGCAGGAATTTGTTTTTTCGCAGAAGATTTGTTTTGTGACATGCTTGTTTTATATAGGCTGTTTAAAAACACACTTTTTTCCTTTGCAGTTACCCTTTAAGCTTTTAGGGACCATATGACACTTTTGTTAGAACACCCGACCGGTCTTGTGATTAGGTTATTTCCAGGGGTGTTGTTGTTGATGTTTTCTTTTTGTTTGTTCGTTTGTTTCTCTTTTTGGGGATGGGCTGTGCAGGCCTTTCTTTGTTCGGGGTGAGTAATTGCCTGCCAGAACGCCTTCAATTAGATCGCCCACCGCACTGGCGAATTGTCACCCTCCGGTGATCGATGGAGCCGCCTCACGCCATCGAACATTCCCGACAAAACCGGACTAATGGTCTTACGCGAATCAAGACTCCCAGTCTCGCTTTCTGCTTTCAAATTATTGGTATTTAATAGGAGTGGGCGAATAATGGTTGGGTACGAATCGTGCCATTCTTTTCTTTAACACCGCAATGAAATGTCATCGGTTTCCCCAGCATGGCGAAGACTATGAAGGACGCGGTGCTATTCGATTCCAACCGCTGTTCGCTCCACCCTGTATTATTTAATCCTCCATAAACTTTGGGAATAGGGTAAAACAAGTATAAAGTAGAGCAGGCGAGACGAAGAGCGCAACGCGCGTCCCAGCGGAGGACTCACGAAGGTTCACCTGGGGATCTCCCGGCGTGCGGAAAAAATCTCACTCGCGTCTTTTCCGCAATACGGCTTCGTCAAACTGCGAGCATCTCGACCTATTGCTCACTGATAGCTTTATAAAAGTAGGCCACATTATACGTTCATGCTTCTTGCTACATGATTGGTTCTTTGACGGTCGTTTATGCAAAGGCCGCAATCGCATCGGCTGCGGAGCTACCGCGATCAACCGAAGGAGCTCGGCGAATAGATGGACACGCGAGCATGTCGAGCGTAATGCAGTGTCAAGGTACAAAGAGCGACTATGACTGCTCGCGTTTATTTCCGTTTATTTCATCAACTGCACGACGGACAGAGACCGAGGAAAAAAATGAAATACGTTTACGATTCTCTTTAATGCCGAATTAGAGCGCAGCTCTTGAGAGGGAGGAGGGCAGAGTACGGAGGGAGGGTCCGTGTTTTGTCACGTGACGTCACACATGACGTCACGTGTGACGTCACGAGGGTACAATTTGTCCCGCTAAATCTGGCTGAAAAATTTGGCCGAAAATTGTAGCGAGAAAATTTTGCCCTCATGCCGTCACACGTGATGTCACGTGTGACGCCATTATGGAAACGTCCCATAATGCAACGTGCAGTTACGCTGACGGCATCGCCGCTCAAGCCGGAAACGGGCGCCTAAGAGCTGCTCTCTAAAAGCTGCACAAACGCAGTCCGACAAGTGCTGCCGTGCCCCCCCCCCCCCCCCTCGTAGATCGCAGTAATTGGGTCTTTTTCTTTTTGGCGGTAAGGCAGGCAGCTGTTTTTAGATTGTTTTTCGAGTAACACGCATATATTTTATGTGTACACATAATCATTGACGCCTTTCCCGGGAACATTTATCTGGTGAACTACATATACGGTCATTCACCCTCGAAGAAACGCGAGACGTAGCCTTATTATTTTCACGTTTCTCTCTTTGTGGTTCGTTCTTCGGCGTTCTTATAATCTAATGACGCAGCATTTCCACGCCCAGCATGTCCCTATGCCGAGCGCAAGTTCGTCTGCTTCTTGCACAGGCGTTGCGATGATGTCAGAACGCCGAGCTCTTATTGGCTGATTCAAAAGAATAGTGGGTAGACCTCCAGGCATCCAACATTGAGTCTACCCACTATCCTTGCAACCAAAGCCAATCAGAGCTCGGCATCGTTCTGACCTTACGCAACTCCTGCCAGAAACAGACGACTTGGGGCCTAAACTCGTCGAACACAAGGTTGCAGCCGAAAGTTCACGGAGCGCGCCGATTGGACGTCGGCGAAAAAAGCGCGAAGTCATCGTCGTGATAGGCCAATCAGTGCGCTCCGTCAACGTCGGCCCCAACTGTGGCTTAGACGACTTTAGGGTCCATGCTCTCCGCATAGGATTTTACTCGGAAACATGTACACATCCTGGAATGTTTCTATTCTCCGTTTTACGCCCGACGGCAGCTCGTGCAGCTTGACCCGATGGAGTCAATCATGTGGCACCAAACGCGCATAGTCACGGCCACCCATCGCTTTTTTCTTTTATCACTGAATAAACCAATCACGTGCAGTGATTGCTAGCCGCAATCCTGCGCTTTTTTTCTTTGCGTAGATTGGTTCAGATGCCGATAGCAAACCCGTGACGAAGCACTTTTGGCGTTTGCTTGATTGAGCTCGCTGGATCAGCAGCGTCGGTGTGGTCGGACTTTAGTCTGAAGAACAGGAGTATTGCGCGACAGGGTGTCATCGGTGCGGAACTGACGTTTCTTCAGAGTCCGCCGAGAGCCGAGCGGCGACAAACGCGCGACTTTGCTCGTTCCTTTCGTTTGTCGTTTTTTTTGCGCAAATTTGGGAAGGGTAATAAACCACGCTCACGCGGTCAGCGGCAACAATCTCCGAAGAGTCGAAAGAGCCCACGAGTTGGGCACAGCGCGCATGAATTTGCGCGAGGTCCTCGCGTATAGAATGAAACCACCGCATCACTCAGAAAAAGGTTGTCATTTTTATGCGGCGAACGTAAGGACAAAGACATCGCTTCTGCCGTGAGAAACAGCGGACGTTACGTCATATAACCCTACGTCCCAGCCGTACTTACATAGAGATTGGTCATTCTTCGGAATTGCCGCGAGTTGGGGTACGGCCAAATGTGTTTGCGTGTATCCCAATCCACATCCGGCCAACGGCGCTCGCTCAACCAGTGCGTAAATGTCCAGATAGGTCCCACCAACGGCTTAGTTGAATTCACCGATACATAATATATTAACGAGTGGGATTCATTTGAACAAATTTCATCTGCCCGAAGTGACCGAGATGAAAAAATATCTCGAAGTCGAATAAGAAACTCAGAAAGTGCTAAAATTGATACATTGCTAGCACCAAAACTGTTTACAATAACAACAATTCTTCGATCGGTGCACACAAAAAAATGAGGGTAGTAGCAACGTTTGTGCGCACAGCCCAAACCGTTGTTTTGGATTGGCGCATGTCGACAGCGCTGCTCTCTTTGAGCATGGCCTTGCGTGGGCTATTCTAAAAGTCACTATCGACTGCCCACTTTTCGAGCTTTTACAATCCGTGCACCTGATTTGCGCTTCGCAGACGAGAGCGCGAAAGTTTGAATCATAGAGTTATTACAATAAACGCTAGAGGCTCAGCTGGCGCTAGTGTGCTGTTGCATTTGAAGCAGACAGCAAGCAGTCTAAATTTGACTTCCGGTAATGTATTCCTATGGGAAAAAGCGAGCGCATTTTCTCTCTGCGCTCGATTATAAGAGCAAATATCACGAATAACTTGTACGTACTAGGCACATTGGAACATTTCTCAGTCACGCAGACGAAATAAATGGTCAGTTACGGCGTTTTTCTTTCAAATTCATCGCATTAAAAACGGTGCTAAAACGGCTTCGTACGTGTATTTTTGTGCACTGTCGGACACTGTTAGCGCGAACACGGCGTCGACGCTTTCCAACATGGGGGATATACGTGCCAAACGAACGAAGGACATGTAGAAAACCGAGAGAGACGGCAAGAACTACGCAGTAACACTGGATAAGTAACTCCTTGTGCTTGCAGACGATCAAAATAAATTGAAAGTCACGTAATATAGTCAGATTTGCAATAAATAAGTACTGCGAAGATGCTTGTTCTGGGTTCAAATGGTTCAAAGCATCACCCGCACGCTCCAAATCTTTGCAAATAAGGGGAGCCAGAGAGCAGGTGCCCGATAAAAACTGCCCGACATGGGAAATAATAAAAAGACATACCTTTCGTAGCTCACGTGCTTTATTTTTTGCGTTCGAATGTTTCTTTAACCGATCGTAAAGATGCGCACGACGGAGTCATTTTCATCCAATGACAGGACGGGCATATTAGCAATATATAAGCACCACCGAAATGCTAGCGAACCTGAACACACACTACATTCCTTTCGATCGTTAGTTTGCTTAGAACCGTCGCTCGTTTTCACATACCTTCCTTGAAACAGGGGTTTGGGCCTGAAATAGAGCGAAGTTTAACATCGCTCAGTGGTAAAGAAAAATGCTGTAACTAAAGCAATTACACTTTCACAATACCAATAAAGGTACATACTATCCGTTACAACCGATATGACAAAAGTTATTCATGTTATTTTCCGGCGAAGAGACAAAATTCACGCGCGTTTTCCCATAGGAATACACAGGGAGGCTGAAATGTAGACTGCATGCTGTCTGCTTCAATTTGCAACCGGAAGTCCTGCAGACACTAGCGCCAGCTGAGCCTCTAGCGTTTATTGTAATAACTCTATGGTTTGAATGGTTAACCAGACCACTGGGTTAAGTCAGACCGCATAGTAGCCGTTTTAGTTACGAGTGAACTTGAAGGATGCAGAACAATATAATGAAAAACGATTAAAAGATTCAATTAAAGTTCTAATTTGGGCCAGTGGGTTCATCATCACGTAGGTAAGCACCACAGAAAAACACAAAACACAGGGACATGAATGTAGATAAAACAGAAAGAACTTGCAGTTCACCTCTATTTTCTTTAAAAAGCCACTCATATATATAGCCGAGGCAAAACAGTCATACCTCAGTTGATTCCGGTAAGCAACGTAACAAAAATAATACCTGTTTGCCAATACGATACATGTGTCCCTTATACATATATCACCCTTTGCTCTAATTTCGAAAAGCTCCATGTAGCTGTCTAGGAAAACGTTTCTGCGTGCCTAGCCAAAACCTGCAGTCGCTATGACGGGGCACATGGGCAACGACTGCAGTGAGGGCAAGGTGTCCCGACGAAGGTTTCTTGTGTGGCCGTGCATGCTCGCACGCACGACCATGGAAGTTTTTGCCTGTCTTGCCGATATAAGAGCCGCATGACGAGGGTATTTATACACTAGTGTATAAAAAATAGAGCACCACGGGAGTAGTACTCCCCGTGGTGCCTCTTGTATTTCGTGCGGTGCCTGCATAGACCTTTGCGTCGCTTATCACACGGGCGAAAGATGCTGAGTCACTGAGTTGTGGATGCATGCCCAGCGTCCGATAGGCAACCTGCAATGCTGTTTGGGCCGCGCTTATCTGCGACTGGGAAGCAAGAAATATTGAGTATCCCTGGGACAGTCGGCTGCATCGTTCAAACGTGAGCTTTACTCCGTGGCGCCGCCTTAGCCTAGTGTCTGAAGCAAGAAAATACTGGGTATCCGAGGGAAGCCGTTATCGCGTAATATGCCAGTACAGCGAGGCTACGTTACCGGCGGGCCAATGTCAACGTGACAGCGTATCACCGGAGCGCGCCTCTACCCAAAGCATCAGGTTGGCTGCGTCATGCTCCAATACGTGCGCGGCACCGCATACACGTCGCGCATTCTCGTCGTCGGCACGCAATGTGGCTTATCGATTAGCTCCCTTCCCAAGTTACAACGAGACAGGCATATCCAGGGTTGTAAAGTACCTAGGTACAAGTAACTGTAAATCGGTATCTAGGTACTTTTGTTGTACCTGAGGTACAAACCTAGGTACTTTCATTTCTCAGTATCTGTATCTGTATCTTAGGTACATTTTCCAGTAACTTGTAACTAAGTGAAGTTACTTTTTACAGGTACTTTTCTATTCACTTCGTCAAAATCGTAGAAAATACAATATAACATATAACTGAAAATAAATTATAATTACAGTCGTAAAGCAATTTAACATCACGTAGTGTTTCCACGCAATAAATCGAACTCAAATTTTGCACTTTACAAAACTGAAAATGTTTGTGAAGAAAAAAAACTGGGAGGACGATTAACCTTCGCCTTTAAGAGTTGAACGCGATAGGGTTATCGGGCCCCGTTCGCATGGCCTTCTCAATCGCTTCTCATGCTCTTGAGTCACACAACGACCTAGTTCTTATGATACAACACTCCCGGCGCGATCGAGGAGCTTTTGCCAGTGCTTTGATGCCATTTTACCCCGCAAGGTTTATTTATGTGTTTGCTCGGCACGCGCTAACAACACTCGATGCGATAATGCCTTTACCCTGACACAGACAGACATCGAGGCACTCTAATGACGGCAGGATCGCAGTGCCATTCCCAAGCCCTCCGTTGCCTAGTCGGTAGCATGTCTGGCTCGCAACCGAAGGGTCGTGGGTGCGATCCTGCGTAAATTCTTCAAATTTTTCTTTAAGGCAAATGAATTAGTTTATCAAGTGGGATCATTTGAAACATGCGGCGACCATTAATTCGTATGTCTTTAACCACCTTCATTCCACGCGTGACGTCACGTTTCACATGAGCGTTGTGGGTTGTTTGAAATTCCCGCGCGAAGTCATGTGGCTGTGACGTCACGACCCTATCGACCATTCAGGAATTTCCCGTCACGCCACCGACGCCACCGACATCCGACGGATTTTCTGTGACACGAGCTCCTAAACGCGCTCGCGTTAAAATATTCTCTTCCTTCCTAAAAACGAAAGAAAAAACGTGAAAGCTTGAAGACTTTCGCTCGTCGTTGCGTTGCGAAGGTTAGGTGCGTGTGCACTCGACTCTTCGTTTCTCCATGCGGCCGACGTCTTCTGGGCCCGCCGATGGCTTCGATGCCAGTGCTGGCGCTGAAGGGCAAGCCACGTCAACAAGCGAGTTTGAGCGGGACGTCGTAAACAGTGGAAGCTGTGTCCTCGGTGAGCCAATTGGAGCGTGAGAGTAAGGCACGTGAGGACTCAACTCCGATGTGGACATCTGTGCAGCGCCGTCACGTGCCTCGCTCCAGTGACCTTATTGGCTCCCCGGGCCCTTCTGTTTTGCCATTTGCCAACTTCTACCGAGTTGGAGGCTCCTCCGGTGGCTGTTTCTCGCCGACTGGCTCCGGCCTGTCGGGACTCTCGGGCGCCACTATCCGGGCCCGGGCGCCCGGGCAACTCGGGCTCTATGCTAAGCGTGCCGCCGTGGCGAAGAAGAGCAGAAGGAAAAAGAAAAACAGAGGTCTCTCGGAAACAACAACAACGAAGGCTACGTGGCCACGTGGCTACGTTACGTGCTGCCTTCTCTGGTCGAGTGTTGAGTCGGTTGAGTCAGCCCCATTGTCTTTGGTTGCCTGGTTGACTTGCGGACGCAATTTGCCTTCATCGTCATGTCTTCGATCATCAATGAGACGGCCATCGTCAGTAGCGTAAAAGAAGGCGAATCAGACGTACCATGGCCCTTTTATAGGGATTATTTTAAACTCGTGAAAACGAAAGAGAATGGGAACATTGATGTTAGGTGTCTGAAGTGCGCCCCGAAACTCAAGATCATCTCGGCGTCCGTCACTAGCACGTCTAATGTCAGAAAGCATCTGATGGTAAGTGGTCCATATTATATGAGCGAATGACGTTTTAGCGAATGACACTTTAGCGAATAGGAATCACTTGAGCGAATGGACGTTTTCGCGAATGACGTTTTAGCGAATAGGTTGTTTGTAGCCTGTAGCCCGACCCACAACAATTATTTGTAAGCTGCCTTGTCATTGGTCAATTAGATATCGTCTTCATTTTAGTTTTACTGAAAGCAACCACTTTTTCCCTTTTTAATGCCCGCACGTCCGGAATTTTCCGCCGCTGTTGACCATCTTTGGCGTCTGGCAGAAATATCGTTTTCGTCTCAAGTGCTAATGCTGAAACCTAGTTGGACTAGTGTCCTGCGCCGCTGAGCTGTTCTGATACGGTGCAATAAGTATTAACTAGTCATGCTTTGCTTATTCCAGAGGTCTCACAAGGAAGCACTAAAGAGTGTCGACAAGAGCAAGACGAATGTCGCCGGGGTAAAACGGAAAGCCGCGGCACCCAAGGAAAGACCCGAATGTAGCACAGGGCCTCCACAACATAGAATAGCAGCAGTCCAGCCATCAGTGGCAGACTACATCAGGAGCTCGAAGTCCCCGTTCGGCCAGAGTACGAGTACTTAGATTATCTGCCCTTGATGTTTGTATCCTTCTACTGCTGCATTAAGTTTTGACAACGAAGCCTGCCAGTTTTGTTGTGCTTAATTATGTGAAATGAACATTTACATATCTAAGGTCTCCCAATACTATTTTCCGCACGTAATTATAACTGTGACTCTGGAAGTAGTATTTGTAGGGGGTGTTTTAGAAACCAGGAGGGAGTTTCTTCAGGCGTAGCCAGGGGGTTGCCCCCCCCCCCCTCAAATCTTGTTTTGCTGGGACCTCCTTTCTCCCTCCCCCACCTATAGCATCTTGTCATAGTCGCCCCCTCCCCCTACCCCGCCCGCCCTCCCGCCCGCAACAAGATCCTGGCTACGTGCCGGAGTTCTTTAACATAATTGAGTGTTGACAGACGGAAAGTTGTCTACAATACGTTCTAAGATACATTCGTACTGCTACCGAAGAGCAGCCCTGCATTTATTGAATGAACTGATATTTGGTTTTCAGATGCATTAGACAAAATGGTTCAGGAACTGGTTGTAAATGCCAACCTGCCGTTCTCCTTCGTGGAACAGAGGAGTTTCAGGCATCTGATGCAGTGCGGCTTCCCTGGCCGTCACGTGATGAGTCGACCCAAGTTGATGAGCGAAATCAGTAAGGATGCGGCTGAGACGAAGGAAGTGATAAGAAAAAAGCTTGGCGATCTTCAGTATGTTTCTTCTACTGCGGACTGCTGGTCACTTCATAAGAGGTAACTGTCGTGGTTTCTCTTCATTATGCGGTATTCTCAGTGCCATAATTTATTTTGGTGTCTCAAGGAGTTACCTTGGGGTGACAGCACATGGGATCGACCCAGACACGCTGGAAAAGTGTTCTTTTGTGCTGGGCTGTCGTCGCATTCGAGGAAGGCACACATTCGATGTTCTTGCATCTACGTTAGAAGGCGTATACACAGAGTACGATATCCTCGACAAACTAACCTGTACCACAACGGACAGCGGCTCCAATTTCATAAGGGCTTTCACGTGAAAATGAAATCTTTGATATTTCTTACTAGAACATTCGAACACTTTCGCCAGAATAGATGTTTATTTTTTATTTTATACAGCCATTTTGGGCGGCAGTATGAAGACTACACAGACACATCATCGGAGAGTGAGATAGAGGAAGAAATCTGTGCACCTGTTCCGATCTATAACATCCTCGAAGCTCGTGACCAATCTGATGGAGTCTACTCACTTCCTCACCACCAGCGCTGTGTGTGCCATATGCTGAATCCAGAGTGTCGAACCGGAACCGAACCGAACCGAAAACCGGAACCGAACCGTTATTTTTAGCCGAACCGGAACTGAACCGAACCGAAATCTTCGCCGCCATCTTGGAACTGAACCGGAACTGAACCGGAAAAAAATATAACGGTAACCGGTTCAAAACGGTTCACGGTAATGTTTTTTTTTTTTAATTTTACAAAATGAGTGTTTGAGAAGTAAAAATTGAAAGCTGTATTTATATGTAGTAATCAAATTGTCATATAGCGAAGTGCAATGCGTGAGAAATTGTAGGTTTTGCTGGCGCTTTTGTATTGGCACGACGATTAATCATGTGTCACGTGCTCAAAGGACGTCATGGTGTCAAGACTTACTGTGAAATAATGTCACGCCACGTCGCCTCGTGACGTAGTCGCATTACTCACCGCGTCAAGTCGACTTAAATTGAGAACGTCACTAGATGTATTAGCGTTTTGACACCATGACGTAACATGCCATCACGACTTCTTTCCCCGAGAGTCACGTGACACCGTGACGTACTCGATTGTCATGAGCCCGAACCGAGTTCTCGAGTAAATGACAATCAGCATCTCTAAACATTCGTGTTGGCTTGTGTTCATTCAAATATGAGCATAGCCGAACTCTAGCAATGTCAAAAGCTCAACCCATGTTTTAATCTTTCCGAACCTCAGTGCATGGTCATGATGAACACTGGCGGTATACAATTAACGTCAGATCACATCACCGCTTGTTCTAATAGCGAGTTGAGGAGAGGAAAGCTGTCTCAGTTATTTATTTGTTCCGGCGTCTGCATTAAGCGGAGATAAAAACTAATGGATGTTTTTACAAGTTATCAACGTCAGGGATTAGCTCTCAGAGGTATTGACTGAAAGCAAAAAAATTGTTGCACGACCAATTTTACATGTACACATCATTGAGGCACCCAAACATGTTTTCGCTGTTGCTGAACTGTCTCAGAAAGTTGCCCCCGAGAATACAAGCATTGAAATGACTAAATATGGCTTATTAATCTGACGATAAATAGAACTACAAGTGTGTACTGCAAAAAACACCTAAAAAATATTCTAGTGTTTTTAGAGGGACAGCCGAACGTTGGCAGCCGCTCAAATTCTCAAAGTTTTGTTTAAACATCACACTTTTTGGGTGCGAAATAAAAAAAAAGAGGAGTGCTGTTAACAAATGACACAAATGTAATTGTCGAATTGCCACCCCCAAACGGAGGAGGGAGTTCCTCAGAAATAAAAAGTATTCTCCGGAGGAGCATCGTAAAAAGAAAAGGGGAGGGGGAGTTTTAAAAATTAGCAATATCAGGCACCTGAACGTAACATTGCAGTTCCAGTCGGACTCCCATATATGATAAAAAGTCACAGCATATCCACGTGGTGAATGATGATGAGTGGGCGAAGCTCCGGAGTGAATCGTCGGTAAACCAGCGATTCTTCCGTTTGCACCGTGGTGGGGACGTTTATCGGAACGTTAACCACTTGCCCCTTGATGCCATACTGTCCATTACCGTGCGTCAACCGCCTTATGCTCATGAACGGCAAACGAGGAGCGATCAGTCGTTCTTCCACAAGGTTCAGAGGAGGTAAGTGATCCGGTTTGGGTGGGTACGTGTAGCCGTAAGATACGCTCATTGGAGGCACCTTTCCCGCCACTAGCGAATCCTTGCAGCTATAGCAAATCTTGTACTCACCGCTGCTGGCAGGGAACTCGCGCTGCAGCACGGCGATGGCATTGGCGCGAGCCTGGTCGTTCTTTATGGAAGATATTGTGACTAGACTGTTTGAGAACCACAATCTATCACACACACCACAGCTATGGCCGAACGAAACGTCTAGAAAGTCTCGCTTAAACCGCGCGTCGGCACCTTCGGGCTGAGCTCGCCTGATGCGTTTGCAGACGCCTCACGAGCTCTCGCTGCATCGGGGTCTGCCTGCCGATACGCGCGCTTTCTTGCCGCTTCCCGTTCCCTGACGTTCTGCAGATCCTCTTGGCGCCGCTGCCGTGCCGCTTCGGCTTCCCGCTCTCGTACGGCCGGATCTTGGCGACGCTGCCGTGCCGCTTCGGCTTCCCACTCTCGTACGGCCGGATCTTGGCGGCGTCGCCGAGCAGACTGACGACGCGATTCGGCTTCCCGCTCTCGCACGGCCGGATCTTGGCGGCGTCGACGCGCAGCCTGACGACATGCTTCGGCCTCTCGCTCTCGCACGGCTGGATTCTGTCTGCGAGCGCGCGCTGCCGCCGCCTTGCGCGCTCTCCGCTCCGCAGCCTTGTCTACTGCCTCCATCCAGCTAAACTACGAGCAGCGCCAAGAGCGAGTGCCTTTTATAACATGAGCTAAGCGCCATCTGTCATCTCTACATAAAGTTAATTCCGGAACACGCCATCTCTTGAGCCATTCATAAACTAAACCTCGAAGTGGCTACATACCCACAACTAGGAGGGACAGACCCACGCCTTAAGGAGCTTCGCCCCCAAAAACAAACTGTGTTGCAAAGGTTCCTCCGCTCCGGATCTGCGACACAGACCAGACAGCGTGATCTCGCAAAACTACTTCGTTTGCGAAATCCCTCCTTCCAGAAAGCGCGTTTTTGTGGTGCCAGACGCTCGCGCCGTTCCTCACGACGCTGCACCAAGAAAGAGTTTTCTTTCTTTTTTTTTCTGAACACCTGAGTTGCACTGAGCGCGAACCTTCTGTAGCGTGCAATTTGCAGCACCGGATTTCCTTTTCTAAGCAAAAAGATATCTCAATGACCACCAGCATATCGTGCGATAATGTTACGCGCAAACCATGTTAAACAGATCAGTTTCCTGGTGAAATGCAATGTTCTCAACACTAGCGAAAATCAAGATTATAAAGTTGTGCAATATCTATAGCAGTCTCGCGGTGATATGCGGATGCCTAATGAAATATTAGAGCGCGCATGACTGACAAAGCATATAGCTGTAAAATGAGGCCCCAAAAGAAAAGCACGTAAACCCAAATATAACATTAGCCTCCCGAGAGAGTATTCGCAACCTTTCAGCGATGGTGGTACCGCGGTGTGGGAATCGCGCTCTCTAGCTCCTGGATGATCGTCTTCACAGTAAAAGTGCTTGCCTACACCTTTCGGACGTGAAAAAAGAAATGAAGGTTCTAATACCGGTTGTATATAGCAAAACCATCATTACTTACGCGTCGCAGACCCAGCCTGTACTGCTGTCCTAAATACGTGGCAGTGTTTGGACCGGCGCGGCTCGGCAATGCGGGCTTATGAGGCTGCGCGTGTAGACAAGAATCGCGGCGCTGCAGTCGACAGGGCAGCTGAAAGTCGCTGCAGTTCGCACGTGCCGCTGCACGTGCGCGTGCGCGCGCAGTGCAAGCGCACAATTATTACCATACTGACCACCATATGCGCCGGTGTCGACACATATCGCAGCTACACCACACGCCTCACGCGAGCTTCGACGGTCCCAACACTTCCCGTATTCTAGTCACACTTCTGTCTATCTCAAATACTCTTCTCAAGATACTGTATTTTAAATACTTTTTTGAAGTATCTTGGTATCTTGCAAATACTTTTGATCGGGAGGTTTTGATACGGTATTTTAATAACCTTTCAGAGTATCTTGTACACACTATCTTAAATACATTTTTGACATTCCGCCATTTTCCGAGTTTTTCGGTATGAAGTGGCGTGGGCGTGGCACGAGCAAACGTTAACATTCTTTCGAGCAACCAAATACTGTTGCTAGCGCCGATATGCTACGGTGACTTAGATTGAGCTCGTAAAAACATCGCTTTTTGTGCCAATTTGGACTCGTGTTTCACCCCAAAATTTGTACAGTGAAGGTTTTCCCCTCGCCTTCTCAAAGACGCCTTTTGTTTCATAGAGTTTCCCCAAAAAAATCCTACAAACAAAAGGGGTGGTTTTACGGAAGTAAAGATTGCCACACTGAGGCGCAACGCAGAACGGGAAACCACCCACGCCAACATTGCAGACTTCAGTGTAAAAAAAAATAGAAGAAAATAAGAAGCGCGGACACAAAAAGAATACACTAATACACTTTTTTTGCCTGTTGTATATTTAACCCCGCTACAAAACCGTCAAGACTTTTTTTTTTGGTCGTCAGGCATTTATTGTTTTCGCGAACACTGTCTGTAAGCGAGCATTGATGAGCAGAAAACAGGACGGGAAACGAACTACGAGCAGGATGACCTCTCAAAATGCCAACAAGCAGTCTCCCAACGTTCTGTGCCTTTCTGAACGCAACCTACTTGAAGAAGGTGCGACCACTGCCGTGGCTATTATGTAGGCTCTCTTTGTTATCCATTCACTAATTTCCGTATTCCAAGTACGTTTTTAGTGAACTCCCCACAAAGGGAATATTGATTGTACTTAAACGATGCCTCTAAGGTGCGCCCCAGGACGTGATATTCAGCAATGTCTTTATAACTGAAGCGGCCTTTTTTTTTCATAGAAATGATTTGTAACACGTATCAATGATATCCTACTCCTTATAGTTGGTCACCATAAAATAACGCCACGGTGTTGTTTTTTTGTGCTGTTGTGTGCACAAAAAAAACTGAAAAACTATTCTGGTAAACCAGTTTTTCGCAACTGTATAACTGTGTTTATCATTGACGTCGATAGAAATTACGCAATGCAGAAGTATTTTGAAAAGTAATTGAATTACATTTCTAGTATTTGTACTCTACTCAAGATACTTTAAAGTGAAAGTAACTTAAGTAGTATTTTAAATACATAATGAAGCAGGTATTTAGTAACTTAGCTTAAATACTTTAATCGAGTATTTTGTCCAACACTGATTTTAGTACACTGTAGTTCTACAACGGTCATCCGGATGACAGCCATTTTGATAGGCACCAGTACGCCCCCTATAGGTCGTGAAAGTTGCGAATTCTCCGAAGCTTTGAGCTCGTGCAAGCCGATGTCCAGATGTGATTTAAATTAGAAATATATTTTCTGTTCTTTGTTCTATTTATGTGTAATTAAAAACATAATTGCACGCAACTCCATTAGTTGTGCTATTTATGTGTAATTAGGAACATAGTTGCACGCAACTTCAAGTCCTAAACAGTTAGGAGCCCGACGTTTCAAAACCGATTCGGTTTTTCATCAGTGGCGACTATTTCCACATGGCCATCTACGGTGCACGCGGCCATCTATTTGCCATCTACGGTGCGTCGTTTACTTCACTCACTTTTTCTTCTTAAAATGCCCTAGTCCGATGACATACACCGATGGTTAAGTGCCTGTAGACTTATTTGACCCGTCCTATTGAAACGTTGGGCTTCTAACTGTTTAGGACTTGGTTGGTGAAGGTCTGTTTTTATCAAAATTTTGACCCAACCAGACGGAGTTCCGTCAAACGTGTTTACGTTTAAAACATGCATCTTTATACATTTCTTTTTGGAGTAAGGCGCCGTGTATGGGACTTATAAGAATACCATTGATTATCTTACTTTCTGCACATTTCGTGTATTTGCCTTTAGATCATAACGTGTGTACACAGTCCTTTTGGCATACCCCGCGACCCGGTGTTTTACACTGCCAAACAGCGAACAAAGAAAGCACGTTTAGGCAGACTCAAAAAATGGCGTATTTTTAAGTATCGTCCTCCCCTTGGCGGTCTAAAGCGGTTATGTGAACTTCACACAGTCAAATTTAGATGACACTAAATACATATTTTATTACTGCCTGAAAACTTCACAACATAAATAAAAGGCCGATCACCCTCAAGATATACATCATAAGTAAATGCACCCCCAAATTATATGAAATATGCTCTGCAAATCTTTTCCAGCGTTTTTATCCTTGATAGGCACGTCTATACTAAGTGATTTGCGAGAAACTTAAACTTTTTTTAAGCTGGTTTAAATAACATATGATGTTCCTGAAGCATATTCAACTTCTCAAACATATAGAAGTCTGTTGCCTCTTTTATGTGATAAACAACAATTTTATGTGTCTGTGGGCTGGACGAAAACCATATACACAGTGGCGCGTGGCTGAACTATGACGATTGCGCACGCAGAACGTCAGAAAGAGAGAAATTAAGTAGCTGCAATGTTTAGTAGATTATGAAATACTACATTGTTCCTTTTAAAAATTAGCAAGGGTGATGCTTATTTGCAAATTGAATTGACCGGCATCTTGTCAAGAACAAACCTCAAACGCCAAGCTATCTCGAAAATCTTCACATCGGTACGCGCTATTTTAGGCCAGTTCCGATCTGAGTACGAAGGTCACTCTCTTCTGCATGATTATTCGCCTGCATCACGGTGCTGAGTGTCAACAATATTGGTCAGGAAAGCAAGCGTGCTGATTGCCGCTCAGTGTTTCTATAAAAGGTAGACTGAAAGGGTTTGTCCTAAAACTGTCTTGAGATTTTGAAAATATTTTTGATTTTAGCTCAGTTGTGTCGTCATCATATATATTGTGAAATGTATTTTGTAAACTAGATTTCATGATATAAATGGCGAGAACGTGCCCATTTCATGATTTTATGCATTGTATTTAATTCCTAAGTTCAAGAGCACAACAAGATTCGACTTTTAATACTGCGACGCAAAGTTGTACCGATCACGGATATTTTAGCCGACCTACCAGGCTAATAAACTTTCGATTCAAATAAAATATATGCGACTGATCTAGCGTTTCCTTTACTGTTTCATCAAAATTAAATGACGCAATTTATTTTTGGTACCTGAAAATAAAAATGAATTTTACGAATGATAAAAAGGGGGGGGGGCTATATAGTTACTCGTTTCACTGTTGAAATAGTGCCTCTTGTCAAAAGACCGCGGAAAATATATTCTTGAGTTAGCGGTTCAAACCGGTTCGAACCGGTTCAAACCGGTTCGAACCGTTATTTATTTCTCCCCGGAACTGAACCGGAACTGAACCGAAATCCGTGAACCCGAACCGGAACCGAACCGATAAAAATTTCGGTTCGACACTCTGGCTGAATCTGATCGCAACGAAGGCAAATAGGCAAACTCTTACAGCGGCAATCGGTTGATGTTACTTCTAATTCTGCAGGACGTGGAGGAGGCTGAAGGATCGTCGCCGCAGCTCAAGAAGCAAATAAGGCAGACTTTCAGCAAGTGCTCGGCATTATGGAAGAAGCAAGCGAGGTCTAATGTGGTTGCTGACGCCATCTCTTCAAGCTGTGAAGGATATTTGCCCACGCCTGTCCTGACGCGGTGGAACTCTATATATGATTGCCTCAAATCGCTTCACGAAACGCTTGTTCACAATGAGGGAATGTTGAAGGAAGTTTGTGACAATTGTGAAATTTCGCGATTCACGAGGTCAGACATCGACTTTATTGATCAGTATGTTCAGGTGTTTACACCTCTCGCACAAGCTATAACTCTTCTCCAGCGCGAAGACAGCATGTTCATGGCCTATCTCCTGCCTACAGTGGCTTCACTTCGCAAAAAAATGTCCACGATGCTGACGGAGACCTTGAGGTACTGCCGCCCGGTGGTCGAGAGCTTAATCGCGGCGATCAATGAGGTTTGCAGGTATGGAGGAAGAAAACATTTGATAAGATCTGCCGTATGCCATCCAAAATTTAAGGTTGCATGGATAGACAACGAAGTGGAACCGAAGCGGGCCTGGGATTATCTAAAGAACGAACTTATGCGAACATCAACTATAAAAAAAGCGCCGTCAGGCGAACGAAGTGGTGAGGATGAAGAAGACTGTGAGCACTTCTTTAACTTTGAAACATATCGTCCTCATCTGCTTCATGGGAGCAGGAGTTTGTACAGTACACCGAACTTGCTCCGACAAGAAGTCTGGACTGTCTTAAGCATATGCCGCTGCTGAAAAGCGTGTTCTTAAAATTCAACACAGGGCTTCCAAGCAGTGCGGCGGTGGAGCGCGTTTTTAGCACAGGAGGAACAATTGCTACCAAACTGCGATCGAAGATGTCGGATGAACATTTCGAAGAAGTCCTGATTCTGAGGTCAAATCGAGCACTCAAGTGAAAAAGACAAAGTCTTCGAATGCTATGGTGAGAGAGTTTTGCCTTATTTCTCCCATTGACACCAATAAAGCACGTTTATCAAACTTGTTTTTGAGTACATTCCCGTATACAAAGGATTTACTGCCAATAATAATGTTACAAATTTGGGGAAAATACTTGAAGTGAAAATAAAAAGTACCTTTGAAGTAACTGTACCTGTACCTAGGTACATTTCTAAGCGAGTAGCTAGATACGCACCTAGGTACATTTTCGTATGAGTAACTGTAACTGTATCTTAGGTACATTTTTGAAGTAACTTTTACAACCCTGATGGAGACCATGGTCCCGTCCGCGCAATCGATGACGCCGGGTATCCTGCCGAGCAGCCTGAAGCCCCTCTCCGCGTCGAACCTCTCGCTCGGCGTCTCGGGGAAGTGTATCCAGCCACGCTGGACCCCGAGACGACGCACGATAGGGACGTACAGGGCGCGGACCGCAACGCTGACTGTCTTTTGGTCCCGCGCTACGTGTTCTTCGCTTGCCAAAATGCCTTGGTAGCTCCCCGTGGCGTAGAAGCGCAGTGCACACAACACTTGAAGCTCCACAGTCATGACCGTCCACGAGCTACGCACTCTCCTCACCTCCGGTTCCTCACGCAGTTCGTTGCACAACCACCGCACCACGATCTTCGGCAGTCGGTATTGCTTCCGAAAAATCTCCTCCAGGAGTTCAAATGCATCGCGGTGTTCACGATACAGCCTTTCCGGCGAAAAAAAAGCTGTATTAAAGAAAAAGTTGAATTAATGAGACGGCGACGCCTCGCCACCGAAAACATGGCTGCCAATGGCACCTACTTCCGAGCAAGTACCTTTTGAGACGTACTCGGTACAAAACGAAACGTCAGTTGGTTGTCACGTCCGGTAGCCGTCTCAGCCCAGTTTAGCCGACTCCGCCCACATTTTTCTAGGGAAATTACGTCACTTTTGCTTCCAATCAATCAGACGCGAAGATGTCACTTCCATGTACTTTTAAAAGGAACATGTACAATGTCGAACCTAGCCTCCCTGGTGATCCTATACCCAGGAAGGAGGCTAGACGTGTCCTCGCTGTGCCCACCCAGACTTCGTACTCCTGCGACTCGTGTCGAGCGCGCTGTTACTCGGAGGGCTTGGCCCTGCGCCGGCAATATCAGGCCTCACTCTACGAGGACCTCCGTTTGGATGACGCTAGGCGAAATTTGAGGACTGTCATCCATGCGTTATAGCGTCGGCGGGTCGGCAGGAAGGACCGTCACAAAAGCAAGGCCACCGTATCGTTTTTTGCATACGTAACAGAAGATAAGGCATGTGCTCCAGGATGCTTCACGTGGTCCACTATTCTTGAAAATTCCAAATGCAACTGCCTGAACGATCTTCAACGAGGTCACCTACAAGGAAAGTACGTATTGTCCTTTCATACACCAGCAAGGGTAAAGCTTCATGCTCAAGGCCACACCTACAGACAAAAAGAAGCCTAGAGATCTGTGTTTGGAAACTGCGCTCGAGCCTAAGGGGGCAATATTTCTGCAGTGCTAAGACAAGAGCTGTAGTAGCCAATCCTCGTTTAAAAGTTTTTGAACGTTCGAAATCACTCGGTAGAAATCCTTAACGGGATCTGGCTTGGTACATCCAGCATACGTGTGTGCTTGTGAACTTTAAGGAGAGATCGAGAGACCGAGTATGTCGGTTTACAGAAACATCATGGGTGAAGGGAAGTCCGGGACAGCTTTGGTCAAAGCTGCGCCTGACTACTTGTAAACACCCGTCAATCCGCTCATCTACTTCAGAGTTGCAGAGTACAAGAAAGTCATCTACGTATCGGAAGATGGCCTCGATTCGATGATCTTTCAGATTATCTTGGATGGTCTTCCCGCATGCTGCAAGGTATATATCGCACAGGTATGGTACAACTCGGAAATCTATGCAAACACCAGATTTTTGTACATATTGCTGGTCCTTATGATACACAAAAGTCGCCTCCAGGAAGCTGTCGAGGTTCATCCCAGCTGCATTTTGGAAGCGTTGGACGCCTTGCTGTTCAATTGTTGTACGTAGGATCGGTAGAAGAGTGGCATGGGGAGTGTCATAGTACATGTCTTTTATATACCGGGTGTTTTTGCGAAGACTTTAAAAAATCATGAAAATTAGGGCGTTTAAAAAGAAGAAACTGTCTTCGGGAACAAACTTTCAGCCGAGGCGGACGTCAGGAATTTCCAAAAACACACTAATTAGCTAAATAATAAATAAAAAATGTGTTAATTAACTCTTTAATTAGTTAAAATAGACATATGAATACAATTAGAAAGTTGTTGAAAGTTGCAGGAATTGCCAAAAACGCACTAATTAGCTAAATATTTAATTAAAATTTGTTCATTAACTTTTAATTAGTTAAAATAGACATATGATTCCAATTAGAAAGTTGCAGGTACAAGGCTAGCGGTTGCGGTAAGGCGCCCGCACGATATTTCCGCCTCTTATCTAGCCCCAGCCTTGTACCTGCTCCAGGAGTGGTAACATTAGTGCGCTACTACTCTTCTCACGCCCTCAAAGTCTTTCTAAAAATGACTGATTTAGTGTTTTTCGATAACGCTCAGCAACTTTCTAATTGGAACCTTATGTCTATTTCCACTAATTAGAAAGTTAATCAACACATTTTAATTAATTAGCTGGCTAATTAGTATGTTTTTTGGCAATTCCTGACGTCCGCCGTGGCTTTAGTTTGTTCCCGAAGACAGTTTCTTTTTCTTAACGCCCGATTTTTTTAGGAGTTTTGAAATTCTTCGCAAAAACACCCGGTATATGGAAGAGCCTGACACAATGTCGCCTCCCATTTCCTCAAGAAAGCAGATAACTCGGTGAGAGTTTGGTATTCTGAAGGGGTCGTTTATCTGAATTTGGGATAGTATTTTTGCCAGAATGGTTGAGAGATGGCCTTGCCAAGTGTGATTTTCTGAAACAATGGCGCAAAGAGGAACCTCGTCCTTGAGTGTTTTGGCAGACAAAGATGCAGAAAGTTCACATTGTTCCGTTTCTTTGATTTTTGTCACAAAAATTCCACATTGCTCCTCGGCGAGTATTTTAAAAATGGCCCTTTTTGCTGATATACTTTGTTTTTTGATCTACTGGAATGAAATTCTTCGCCATTGCTTGTCGAGCTTTTTCTCCAAGCGTCCCCGAATCCATAATTTCAAACCCTGCTTCCTTGTCGGTAAGATATAGTCTAAGGTTTTTGCGACGTAGTTCACGCACCGTTGTGGCAAAACTCAACTTTTGATTTCCCTGGCTTCGTACACCGGCTAGGCAGTCAAGTCCTTCACTGATGATCCGTGAAAATGCGTCCTCGGGTGCTTTGGATGCAATTTCCGTACCATTGCGATCTTGTCGATGGCTTCCAGACTTGTGGTAGGGCAAATTTCGCCCGTTGTTCAAGTACGCTTCGTGCTGGTTCTGAAAGAGACACTTCGCCTATGACCTGGAGTGCGGAGCTTTTGGGCCCTTTCGTAGGTCTCCTTGCCAGATGGTGTTTCCATGTTGGAAGACAACACATTTTCCAAATGTATTTTGTAGTATATCTTGACATGGTCAGGTGGTTTCGAAAAAACGTTCTGGCTGGGGCATTTCACTCTTATACCCTGTGTAAAACGGCCCGAATGAGCCCACATATGACGTTACCTCTGGGGATGCAAGGTTTTCAAACTGAAATGATGAAGACGAGAAAAAACTATTTTATCTAAGCAATAATGAAAGTCGGCCAAGGAAAAAAAGTTATTCAGCAACTGAAAGTCAACGAAGGGAAATATGTTATACAGTAAATGGTTGTTAGTCAAGCGGAGTGCATTTGTATGTTCCTTGTCTCTCCCTATATTGTATATTTCTTCCTTCGTTCAGCTGGCAAATCTCACAAGCATAAATAACCAACCAGCTCAGCTCCAGGCAATCACCACGAAACAATCCGCCTGGTCCTGGTATCAGACCGGTGACCTCTTCATTTCCAGAGGAGCGTTCTACCAACTGAGCTAACTAGGAGGTAGACGTCACTAGAGCAAACGGGTGTTATCAGCTGCCACCAGTCCCACATTAACAAGGGTGAAAGCCTAGCATTTTTAAGGTCATGACGATAATGCATTTAATTGCAAAGGTTCAAGCTAGCTGGACATGAATAACGAAAATAATCCCTGGAGAAGAGGAACAAGGGAGGCAAAGGACAAACACAAATCTCCAAAACACAGCTAGGTGACCGCGGTGCTCGACCGAAAACCATACCAGTCACCTAGCTGTGTTTGGTGATTTGTGTTTGTCCTTTATTGTCCTCCTGTTCCCCTACTCCAAAAACGATTGCCGTTTTTCTTGTCCAGCTCTCTTGCACCTTTGGATTTAATTGTATTCTTGCGAAAAAAAGTACGTCCTTTGACCGTAGATAGATGATAAATCAAGGAAGGCCTTTATAAAAGGGCTTCCGGCCGGTGCGATTTTCAGCGTTCGTGCGTATGCCCTTGCGTATGCCACATGATTTGCTCGTTTCACGAAGCGACGAACTTTTTCGTCTGACGTGCGTATGGCACGTCAGCCGAACCCAGCTCATGCATTTGGACACGAGAGCTACGCCACTCGGACGTATGCGCTCCTTAACATTTAATCAGTCGACGAATATTTGGATTCCCGTTAGTGGCCATTGAATGCCGTGAAGGCACTTATCATCACTGGCGAATGACGAATTATATAGTGTGTCTAAAGAGCACGGTGGAAGCTTGGACAGGGTCTACTAAAACTGGAAGGTGTGCCGACCGCTTCGACCTCTTCATAGGAGCTGGATGCCGCGTTGCACAAGTCTGCCGCAGGGGCCTGGGGTGGCGCTGCCCGTCACAGCGGAGCTAAGAGGGCCGTCGGGCAGCCTTTGGCGAGGCTGGTTTGGGACGTATTGATGTTACTATTCGTGTTTTGCGTAGTGTGTGAAGAGATAAAATATTGTGTCGCTGCTTTCGTCACCGAAGAGACAAGGGACTCAAACGATGTCAAATACTGTAGGGAAAGAAACAGAGCGGTGGTGTTTTGAGCCGGAGTGCAACGTGGGTTACAACACATGCAAACAGAAACGCTCTTTGTATTAGACGCCAAGCGACGCCTCCTTGTTCACAGAATAAGATCGTCTGATTCCAAGAAAAAATCTCCTGATTCACGCGATGACATTTATTTCGGAACGAAACTAAAATAAAAAGCTGCTGTAGAGAAACAAATAGAATGTATTAGCAGAATGTGAGACTTGTATGGCATGTCAAAGAACATAAATGTCTCAAAGTGGTATTGCTCTTCAATAAAGACAGCAGCTGAAGTTCCTCCATTTATCTCGTCCGTCATGGTGTTTATCTGTCCATAAAAACGATACTCCCCGAAAATCACAGCGGTCCGAAAACACCTTAATATGCGGAGTACCCGTAATATAACTTTCTTAGCACAGTGTTATCGGAACTCCGTTACCGCTCAGCCATGTCGAAAAGCGAATCAATAACGTACCTTAAAAAAACAAAACAAAGAACATAGTCCTTTATGCAACTGGGTCGGAAAAAATTATGATAATGGCGACACAGTGCGTTTACGTCGCGTTCGCGACCGAGTCAATCTGGACAGTAAAAACAACGGTAACGTTATCGCAGACCATTTGTTAAGATGCCACACTGGAGCGCAAACGCAACTTAATCAATCTCACTCATATCCTTTTTTTGTTTTTTCAGGTATATCTAAGGGCTACATGCGCCCATCGCCACTTAGATTAACTCGTGGTTTCGAAGGGCCCTGAGATCCATAAGCGGTGGTAGTATGAGGAGATTGATGGCGTCTTCTTGCTGCAATATCGCAGTTCCCCCTGGAGAGGCTCCGGAGAAGAGAGAGTTAGAGAGAAAGAGAGAAGTAAAGAAAAGAAAAAAATGATAATGGAGAGTCTGGGAGCTTGGTAAGAGTCCGTGACCAAACACATTACACTGAGAGGAATCGGTTAGGAATAAAATAAAAAGATGGGTAATTCCATGCCAAAAGTCCCAGGCGTGACGCTCTACCGTCACCGATTCTTTCGGAAAAAATCACAGGCGTTTCTTGTGTGTTGAATAGTTACTTACCCTAAATATTTTCGTCCTCAAATCTTTTCGGCCGCGGTAGCGCTGTTTGAAATTCCCGAAGAGGTGCGAAACTAGACATAAGTAAAAATATTGCCAAAAATACTGATCTTTAGTTATCAACGCACAATTTTTTCTGTCCAATTCTACTTGCATTATTGCTTCATATGAGGCCGATTTTAAATAGTATAGTGGTTTTTTGTTTGTTTTTAATTGAAGACAAAATGCTGAAATCAGGCCATTTTCGAGATTTTTTGCTTAAATTTGGGAGTCTGTATACCCGTGCTAGGAGTGTTTTCTCCATCTATTGTAGATATCCTTTTTGTATAAAATAGCTTCCTACCGTTAAAAAAAGTATTTTGTTATATTAAAGCGTAAAGCTGCGCAAAACGGCAGTTTGGTTTAAATTAAACTGCGAATTTCGCAGTGAGGTGGTCTAAGTAAAAATATGCCAGTCCACTCAAGCGATAGAGCGCCATATGAACTTGTGATTTATAAAATTTAAACGAAGTAATTTTTTTTTAAGCGAGAAAATATTTTTTTGAAGTTGAACTCCCGCGACACCGCGCGGAGTGGTTTCATGTGGCAGCTTCTCGGCACAGCACGGCGGCTATGGAGCTTATCTGAGCACAGACACATGTTCTGATGCTCTAAATGGGGCATGCAGCTTAGTTTGCGCAGTAATAAGTTGTCACAGCTTATTACTGCGCTATCAACTTATTGATAGGTCTCTTGTGGAGAAGAGAACTATCATTTGTGGGATTAAGACAGAAGACAAGCGTATCCAGAAGCTCTGATGCAGACAGGGCTATCTGGTGAGCGCTAAAAAAACCTTTTGCACTTACTTCTTTCTGTGGACAGCTGAAACAGCTGAATTGCTTCTATCTGCAGAATGGCCTCTTTTCTCCATTGCGAAAGCTCAGGACTTTCCTGAATCTTCATGCGTTTGCTTGCGGGCAGTGCGACAAGGCACACAGCTTTTCGGTCGGCGGCAGTGTTGCTGTTTTAGCCGTTTTTGAACTGGACGCGAACGTAACTACTACGCTACTAAGTACACAAGCTCTATTTGCAGGAAGGTACACCTTGTAGCCTAAAATAGAGGACGTGAGCTAAACAAGACGAATAGTTCAATTACAAGCACATAGATGGCCCTAGGCGATAGCTAGGACCAGAGCATGCGCCACGGCTAAGATAAGCTCCATCGCCGCCGTGCTGTGCCGAGAAGTTGCCGCATGGAACTACTCCACGTGGTATCGCGGGAGCTCAACTTCAAAAAAATATTTTCTCGCTTAAACAAAATACTACTTCGTTTAACTTTTACAAATCACAAGTGCATATGGCGCTCTATCGCTTGAGTGGTCTGGCATATTTTTACTTGGACCACCTCACTCCGAACTTTGCATTTTCATTTAAACCAAAATGCCGTTTTTCGCAACTTTACGCTTTAATATAACAAAAAGCCTTTTTTTAATGCTAGGAAGATATTTCATACAAAAAGTATATCTACAATAGATGCGGAAAACATTCCTAGCACGGGAATACAGACTCCCAAATTTAAACAAAAAAATCTTGAAAACGGCACAACTTCAGCATTTTGCCTTCAATTATAAACAAACAAAAACACACTATATCATTTAAAATTAGCCTCATATGAAGCAATAATGCAAGTAGAATAGGACAGAAAATATTGTGCGTTGATAACTAAAGATTTGTACTTTTGGAAATTTATTTTTACTTGTGCCTAGTTTCGCGCTTCTTCGGGATTTTCAAACGGCGCTAGCGCGGCCAAAAACATTTTGTGGACGAAAATATTTATGGCAAGTGACAATTCAACAGATAAGGAACCCCTGCGATTTTTCCCGAAAGAATCGGCGATGGTGGAGCGTTCCGCCTCGGACGTTTGGAAAGATTGGAAAGTTAAAGTGAAAAACGGATGAGGTGTATCAACAATGACGAGTTTTTGTAGATGGTATTGTCATTCATATAATGATAGCCGATACTCCAGAGGAGCCCTTGCGCGGGCATCACATTACGGAGTTTAAGTAGATTGCTCCGGTAACTAGTATTGGCGATATTCACCATGTGTTTCCGAACCTACATTCACGGCTTCGTCTTTAGACCGCCAGCCGCTGTGAAGATATGATTCACTCGACAATACTGGCGGGCAACAATGACGCCGCAGGTTTTTCTTCTTGTAGTAACGTGCCGCCGATTTAGCTGGAGTCGCCAGTAGCGACACTGTGCCCACGACTTCACGCTTGCATCATAACGTCATCGGGTATGGCTATCGGAGATGCCGGAACACTTTGCCAAAACTCCCTATTCTTATCAAACGTTGTTATCAGACAGCAAAAAACAATACACAAATCGACTATAAAGACCTTTGCATCGCTTATTACCCTTGAGAAAAATTTCGTTTAATAGGGGCGAACTTGTACTTAAAATAAAGAAGGAAACAAAAGATAACAGCAGAGCGTCGCCAGGCGTGAAGAAATCGGCGAAAGAGCAGAATCGAACGCTGGGGCAAAACCCGACTCCGGTTGCCACGCGGAGCCCTTTTTGTACCCGCGTAGACTTCTGGAACATGCAATGCAGGAGTTCGGTGTTGGATCATTCTAACCTCGAATCAGACGGTTCTCAATTCACAAGAACATCACATTACAGCATTATCAAAAATGTGTAGGCGCGGCCCAGGAATCGAACCCTGGCCCTTTGCGTCGAAAGGCAAGCGCCTGATAACCGTTAGGCCACGGGCGCGCTGCCTGCTTGGTCAGCTGCGCCACGGCGCTATTCCCCCTTTAAAGTGCATCGGCCCGATGCAGTACAAAATAAAACCAAAACAAAGAAATCCACAGCAAAGGACAGCATAATCGCGAGCCGCAGTTCCCCAGTTCCAGTTCCGCTCGTCGACGAGGGTGGAAAGTTCTATCGTTCAGCGGCTATGCGGCAATCACACCACCTCAGGTCGCAGCGAAGGCGATGTACAGATGGGCGCGTTCCGTCGGAAGGACTTCGTAGTTCAGATCGCCGAGGCGTCGGATGATCGCATGAGTCCAAAATAGCGTTTCAGAAGCTTTTCGCTGAGACCGCGGCGCCGTATCGGTGTCCACACCCACCCTGTCTCCAGGCTGGAAGTGGACGGCGCGGCGCCAGAGGTGTACCGGCGAGCGTCGACACGCTGCTGATCGTGGATTCGAAGGCGGAGCTGGTTGGCATGCTCTTCTGCTGCTCTCTGACTGACCGCGTAGGCATCGTCGTCGTCCTCCGCTGGCTCGTAGGCGGCATGGCGTCCAGCATGGTTGTCGCTTTCCTGCCATGCACCAGCTCGAATCGGTGTAAACTCCGGTTGTTTCATGGGCTGCGGTGTTGTAGGCGAACGTGACGTATGCGTGGCATATACCTCGTCCACGTCTTGTGCTCTACGTCGACGTACATGGAGATCATGTCGGCGATCGTCTTGTTGAGCCGCTCCGTTAGCCCGTTCGTCTGCGGATGGTACGCGGTGGTCCGACGATGGCTGGTGTGGCTGAGCCGAAGGATCTCTTGCGTCGTGAGCCAAGAACGATGACCCTCGATGCGGTTATCAAGACTTCGGGGGCGCCATGTCTTGAAGGAGAATAGATTTGACGAAAAACTTGGCGATTTCACCGCTGTTCCAAACGGCAGGGCTTTTCGTCTGGCGTATCGCGTAAGATAATTGGTCGCGACAATAATCCAGCGGTTTCCTTGCGTCGTGTTGAGATAATGGCTAAATCCATTCCGACCTGCTGGAAAGGCGTAGTTGGGGCAGATATCGGCTGCAAGGTCTGGCTGGCTTCATCGGAGGCTTCTTACGTCGTTGGCACTCATGGCACGACCGTGTATACGAATGGACGGTGTTCGGTCTCAGCCAGTGGTACTTCTCACGAATCCCGGGCGATGTCCTCGCCAGCGGCAGGTGCCAGCCGTCGGGTCGTCGTGGCAAGCTGAAAATATCTTCTCGCAAGCTGGCAGGAACAACCAACAACTGACGAGGTTGCTGGTTCCGAAGTTCTTCTTGAAGAAAGCACGCCTCGCCGCAGACAAACTGACAAGTCTCAGACGAAGATCGCGGAACAGAACTTCCCTGACCTTCGAGGTGTTCGATCAGCGCGAAGTTCAGGGTCATCTCGTTGATGCTCCCATCATTATCTGTAATTTAACCGAGAAAGCGGGCATCATCGTCGTCGTCGGTGCTGTCGGGAGGGGATATTCGACTGGGGCCCTTGACAAACAATCAGCGTCGTGTCTTTGCGGCCAGACTTGTACACAATTGTCATCGAATTCTTTGCAGTCGAAGGCTCCAGCGAGCAAGGCGTCCTGACGGTCCTTGAGATTGGCGAGCCAACAGAGAGCGTGGTAGTCCGTGACAACGGAACGGGATCGCGTACAGGTATGGGCGGAACGGATTTATGCTTCAGACAGCAGACATTGTCTTGTCGGTCGTTGGGGCCTAATTTTTTCTGCCTTAGACAGGCGCCCGGCTTGCGTAGCGATTATAACTCTGCCCTTCCTGTCGCTGAACAGTGCTGCAGACCGGTATTGCTGGCGTCCGTGTGGATTTCTGTCTCCGCCGACCTGATTGAAATGCCCGAGGATAGGGGGTGACTGGAGCCTTCGCCCGGTTCGTCGAACGCTTGTTTCCTGCTCCTTTCCCCACTGGAACGCCCGCACGTCGTCCTTCGTCAGATGCGTCAGCGGTGCAAAATCCGTGCAAAGTGCGATAGCGCGTCTGTAGTGACGCACAGCCCAGAATCTCCGGACTGGCCTTTTGTCTGATGGTTTGAGATTCGGCGACGGCGGACGTCTTTGAGATCAGGGCTTACCCCCTGAGCACTCTGACGTGGCCCAGAATTTCAGCTCACCATAGGTGAACCGACGCTGGAAGCGAGGGTCAACCCAGCAGCCTTGAGCCCGTAGCACGGCTCGCAGTCGTCTCAGGTGCTCGTCAATTCGCTCGCGAAATACCACAGCGTCGTCGAGGTAGACGAGACACAGCTCTGCCATTCAGCCGGAAGGACGGTGTCCATAACGCGCTGGAAGGTGGCAAACGCGCCATACAGCCGAACGGCGTACTTTATTCGTACAGTCCGTCCGGCGGCGTGAAGGCTGTCTTCTCCACAGTCGTTCGTCGACCTCAATCTGCAGGTACGCTCTTTGGGTCCATCGACGAAAGTATCGGGCGTGGCGCAGCCGGTCAGGGTGTCGTCGATGCGGGGCAACGGATAGACGTCACTTTTGTTACGTTCAGCCGGCGATGATCCACACCAGGCCTCGGTGTTCCGTCTTTCTTCTTCACCAGACTACTGGGGAAGCCCACGGCGGATGTTGGAGGCTGGACGATGTCGTCATCAAGCATTTCCGGGCAGCTGGGATGGCTTCCTTTCTTTCTGGGGCTGGTACGGTGGCCGATGCACAGGAAGTGCGTTGTAGCCAGTAATATTCGATGCTTCGCGACCATCGTCTGGCGCACCTTTGATGACGTGGCAAAGCACTCATTGAACTCGGCGAGGAGATTAAGTCGGCTGTATCGTCGGTGGGGGGAGGGTTGGGTCGATAATTAATACGGCGACTGGTTCTCTTATGCTGCGTCAGGAGAGGCGTCTTCTGAGATCACAGCAGTAATAACTGGATCCTGAATTTCCTCGACGTAGCCCACAGTTGCCCCTTTGTAAGTGCTGTGACTCTTGCCGGAAGTTGGTATGTAGGCGAGTGTACGCGCATCCTGGAGTGATTTACGGCCCTCACTACCAATGCCAATCCTCATTCAGGAGAGAGTTGGACGCTTCTTCCAGCGGGGCTACACCGCAGGTAGCTGTTCCGGTCTGACGGAGCTGCAAAGACGCTCGACAGCGGCAGCGGTCAGCGCGTGGCTGGTGAGGACTCGCCACTACGTATCGCTTTGGGATCTTCTGCCGATGGGACAGGTTTCGAGCGTCAGCTTGTTCTCCGCAAGGTCGATGACGGCGCCAGTATTCACACAAAGTCCATTCCCAGAATGACGTCCTCGACAGTCTTACCCAGAACGGCAGACTTCACAGGGCAGGTTTCACCGTGGATCTCAACGCGAGCAGTGCACCTGCGACAGGTGTAATCAGATGTCCACCCGGCGGTTCGTATCTGCGGTCCGTCCCGGCGATCGTAACTTTCGAAGGCGACGCGAGAGTCTCCACTCAAAACGGAGTAGTCTCCGGTGTCAGCCGGAATGCCGTCGCGTCGTGGCCGTCGATAGTAGCGTTGGGGTTATTCGACGCATTTGCAGAAACGTCGTTTCGCGGCGTTGCGGCGTTAGAGTGGGAGTGCTCGACGATCTTGGAGGATCTTGGCGTTCGTCTTCAGCAGCACCACCTCCAGGGCATTGCCGCGCCTAGTTTTCCCGACGGGAAGCAATGGGTGACAGGCTGTCCCGGCGAGACCGGCGGAAGGGCGATGGCGAGCGTCGGGAGACGGTAGACGAATCCTCGGCGAGGGGCGAAGCTCAGGAGATGAAGAGCGGCGGTGATCCTCGATGTCCCGAGGTCGCTCTCCGAGACGCGGTCGAGGGTCGTTGGGCGCAAACCCTCGTAGGCTGGCGGTAGAGGGCATCGTCGGTAGATGTGACCGGCCCCACCAGTGATGGCACAACGGGCGTCGATCGGCCGTGCTCCATCGGTCACCGCTGGCGCAGCTTGTTCTGGGCGGACGTGCGCCCGATCTTCTTGGCGTGGGAATACTGCGGCACTGGAGGCTCCGCGTCGGGGTGGCGCCGTATACTTGAGCTGGGGGCAGTGGTCGTCGGGTAGCTGCGGCGTAACTCAGCGTGGGCGGTTCGGGAGTGGCGCCGGCAGAGAACTTCTGGCTGCAGCGCCTTGATGAACTGCTCCCGGACAACCTCGGCGAGCGACAGTGGCAGGACGGACGATCCGCAGCAGGAAGTATTACCTTGCGGAGTTCTTCCCGGACGACTTCACGGACGATCTCCCGAAGGCTGTCGGCTGCTGCTATTCAGGTCCAGAAGGAAGCAGCGAGCGGTTGGAACAGCAGGCGCGCAGCGATTCGGTGGTAGTGGCCGCTCCGGGCGTCGAGTACTTTCGATGTTGGTGGCTTCGCTCACAAAGCATCGACGGTCGTCCCGGGGTTGCGGACCAGGCCTCCGAGAATTTCCTTGACGCCACGCGAGGACTCGAAGTTTCTTTTCCTCGGCGGCCTCCGGATCGACGCCGGGCATAGCCGCCGGACGTCCTCAACAAAGCTGGTCACGCTTTCGTTGGGGCCCTGCACCATGATGAGTCCTCTGCTCGCTGGCGACGGTGGTGGTGTACCCGAACGTCCGCTTCAGTTCGGCGACGCCGGGACTCCGCTATGATGAAGGAGGCTTCGTGGTTTCGGCCAGTGCCTCCTGGTCTTGCCCTCCAGCGAAGTACGGTTCTGGAGGCGCTGCTCGTAATGTCGTTGTGGCGAGCTACACGTTCGTATGCAGTCGGTCTTTGACATCCTCGTAAAGAGCGCCGTGAAAGGGCGTGGAGTGCAGGGGCAGCGGGCGGCGGGGTTCGTGGCGACGGGTGCGGTGGTGTAGTCGGTATTTTTCTTCCTCCGGTTTTCCGGGCAAGGGGCCCAATTCGGGGGACGACCTCTGATCCGACTTCCTTCTTCGGGCTTCGCGTCTTCGGCGAAGAGGGTAAGCCCCTTCCGGGGCTGAGCACCTCCGCCTCAGGCCCGGGTTGTCTTCGTAGGGGTACGCTTTACGGGCGCGGATAAGTACCCAGCACCTCCACCAAAATGTCACGAATGACGGTGACAAACAAGAATAACTGGGAAACTGAAACGTTTAATGAGATGAACTTGTGCTAAAGTAAAGAAGGAAACAAAAGATAACAGCAGGCCGTCGCGGGCGTCGAAATCAGCGAAAGAGCAGAATCGAACGCTGGGGCTGACGACTCCGGGTTGCCACGCGGAGCCCGCTGGCACCGCGTGGGCTTCTGGAACGTACGGCGTAGAGGTTCCTGTTTACGGAACATTCTAACCTCGAATCAGCAAGACGGTTCTCGAATTCACCAGACCTTACATTTTGTATGTCAAAAATGTCTTAACGAAGCGCGGCAGAATCGAACCCTGGCCTTTGCGTAGAATGCGAGCGCGATAACCGTTAGGCCACGGGCGCGCTGCCTACTTGGTCAGCTGCGCCCGCGGCATTATGCGGGTGTCGGTGGTCGTACGATGTCTTCGATATTCCTCTGGGCTGTTACAGGATATGTCCGTGCTCACGCAGCCGTTCCGCAATTTCCTCATCCCTACCCTATTGGAAAAATGTACGAGAAACATACCTGCTGCTTGTAGGGTTCTGGTATGATACTACTATACTTCTTTGTTTTTATGGATGCAGCTAGTTTGGTTTTGCGTTCTGCATAACTTGAGATACCGCACCGTCTATGGCTCCGCGTCTGTCTATATTGGCAGTTTGTTTGCCAACATGATTCGGTACTGATATTAATTTCGTATAATGACGTAGGCGACCACCATCTTTCCCCGAAAGCAGCACAGGATCGCCGTTATCACGAAATCATACACGCAGAAAGGCGACCGACATCTTCCGCGTCTATCTTACAACGGTATCGTTATATATAACATGCATGTCGAAATGGAACATAGACCGACGT
>JAZHYW010005900.1:0-26752 GCA_037355805.1 Ixodes ricinus
ATAATAACCGAAGAAACTAAACGTTTAATGGGGCGAACTTGTGACCAAAACAAAAATGAAAGCCGTTTACAACTCCCTGTAACGCCGAATTAGAGCGCAGCTCTTGAGGAGTGGAAGGCACGGGGGGGGAGGGGGTCACGTGACCTCGGGGGGGGGGGGTCACATGGCCTGGGGGTCACGTGACCTAAAGGGGGGGGGGCGTAGAAAATTTTCCTCTAAATTTAGCCGGGAAACAGCGGGGAAAATTTTCTGCTAAATTTAGCGGGGAAACTTTTCCGGTAGATATAGCGGGGAAAATTTTCCGCTAAATTTAACGGGGAAAATTGAAACATTTTCCGCTAAATTTAGCGAGGAAAAGTTTCTGCTAGATTTAGCGGGGAAAATTTTCCGCTAGATTTAGCGGGGAAAATTTTCCGCTGGATGTAGCGTGAAAATATTTCTGCTAAATTTAGCGGGTAAAATTTTCCGCAAAATTTAGCGGAGAAATTTACCCATCATGCACCGCGCGGTTACGGCGACGCCGACGGCGACGCCGACGCCGCTCAAGCCGGAAACGGGCGCCTAAGAGCTGCGCTCTAAAAAAGAAGTAAACTGAAGATAACAGTAGAGCGTCGCGGGCGTCGATGGCGGCGTAACAGCAGGATCGTACGCAGGGGCGAGACTCACTGCGCATCGGCACGCGGAGCCCCTTATGTACGCTCGTGGAATTCGGGAACAATTGGCGTGGAGAACATTCGGACCTCGAAGAAGCAACAGGATTCTCGAATTTCCCAGAACACGAAATGTGAAGAATAAATAAAAGACGCGTCGCTCCCAATGATCGAACCCCTACTCTTCGCGTGGGAGGCAAACACGATAACCGTTATGCCACGGCGGAGCTACATACAGCTGCGCGCGCGGCAATATTTCTGCGTTGCTATGTCTCAGCTAAGATTACATCGTGTTTTGCAATCGTAGAAAAGGCGTTTGGCGAGATTTGTACTATCAGTAAAGTCGTGATCGTCCAAGACGGCGTACTGCATCTTTTTCTTTTCTGATCCACTCTGCCCCGCAAACCTGTCCTGACAAAATAAAAGCGAATAAAGCTCGATCTCATAGAAAACTCTGTGCATTTTGTGCTACCCGTGAGTGACAGCGCGTCCCCTTCTTTTTAGAGATACCGGGGAAACGGCTAATGGTGGCGGAGAAGTCGTGCTAACGACCTGCTGCGCTTCTTACCGGCGTATGGGACAAGTCCCATGCTCTCGATCTAGCGCAACATATATAATTGAATTTCGCTCAGCTGCGATGTGTCCATGGCTATCGCGGTGATGAGAGGTGCCGATTTATAAAATATGTCTGTGGCATCGGTGCCATCGGTGCAGTCAAACCCTTTGGGAAAACCTACCGGCACACCGCCAGCTCGCCGCTAACGCTCCCCTTCTCGTACTGCCGAGAGAATTTCTGGTTCCCATGACAGAGCACGTCACGACCGTCAAAATTACGCCGCGGCTTGTTCTGCGGTGAGTTGGAGAGGAAGAAAAACTCGATCTTTTAATAATTTTTTGTGTAGAAGTCAATAAACCGAAACGAAAACGGATGCCCGTACGGCGTTCAGTGAACATTGAAGGTTTATGGTAAAAGTGATTTGGCAAAAATAAAAAGGTCATTTCATGGTCCCTTTAAGGAAGCAAGCGCCGGAGTTGAGCGGCTAAATTCCTCTCAGAAGAAGCCACGATAATGCAGAGCCGGCGGCTCGTGGGCTGCCACACCAAGCGCCTGGATTTCGCACCCTGCAGGCGCTCCTCTGGCGGCCTGCGGAGTCTGCAGAACGGTGGCCGATTGGGCTAGTGCATGGTGGAATAAATACATTTAGGTGATGACTCTCTGTCGGACGCGGCAACCATTATGTTCGGCGCACCGTGCGCGCTTCACTCGCACGGGGATAGATGGCGCCCCAGTATAGAGGGGCTTGTAAAGGAAATTATGCATTCTTTACTCGGTCCCTGTGGACTGTGTGGTCAAATGATAAATTTATGTTGGCGCATTGGCACTGATTGCCTTTTCCTCCGTGCGGTTGCTGTTTTTTTTAAATTAGAACATTCCGATGATGACTCAACGTGACAAAAATACTGGTATAAATACAAAACTTCCCGACACAATCTATTGGGCTTTCAATAGAGTAATTTAAAATAATCCCGTTAAACAGCTGGGTCGTGCTCCTATGTTTTGTGCGACAGCATGATTAGTAAGAGTTTCCTAAATTCTTTACACACATTGCATGGCATTATAGGAGATTGGGGGATTTCCCCCCCCTGCTCCTGCCTTCTTATTGAAAAAAAGATAAAATAATGTTACATAGTGGGGCCTTAATAATTCTTTACATGCGCAGAAAGATATTGGCATTACAAATGGTTTATACACACGATGTCAACTAGTACTGTGGTACATACAAACCATGTCAGCAGAAAACATTTTTATTTATGATGGCATAGTGACTGAAATGATGACACAGTATGATGACATACTGAGTGAAATTATGACACAGTGACTGAAAGTCAAACAGTAGTAGTGGTCATCGGACATAAATCACTTTTCATCTATACACTCACAATATGGTGTCACACCGTCTTACAGGTCTTACAGGTAATGTGCAAGGTACTGCGGGCAGCCAGAGAAAATGCTCGCAACAACGTCTACAGATAGCATAGGATTCTTTGCAGCGTGGAGAACTCTCCCACCAAACTCCGCATATTACCATTTCGATTTCAGTTCGTCGGGGAAATGATTGGCACAAACATGATCACTACTTGCGATCGCGCCTCGAGATTGCACGACGACACTGCTCCAGGCGAGCGTCCTTCGATGGAGCTTTAAACAAGGACACTCGCTCTGCACAGTTCCGGTACCCCGAATTCCGGTCGGGAATGAAGCACGTCTTTCCCATCCTTATAGCTTAACTTCTTCTTCGGGTTAAGGCTCACCTTCGTGCACGATGGTGGCACCTGCGATCGATACACCACGAATGCCAAACACGAGGCCAGCAAGTGGCCGCACACCACCACCACACCACCACACCGCGAGAAAGGCGACCACGCTACGCCGCCGACACCGTGGCCGCCGAGGAGGCACCTCATACCCACGGTGCTCATAGCTGAGCGCGCTCCGCGGCGGCGCGGAACTAACTACTCCTGGTTCGAGGCTAGCTCCGAACACGATCTGGTCGCTCACTCCCCGCGGGAAGAGCGGCCAGAGTCATCACCTAAATGTATTTCTTCATCCGTGGGCTAGAGTCAGTTACAGGTTAAGAAAAGTATTCGAGGGAAAGGACGGCAGGGGAGGACGATGCAAAGAGGATAATGGAGAGGAGGGAAGGAAACTTCCTTCTATCTCCAGCATTCCGTCTGCTTCCTCCTCCTCAGCCTTTCTTTCCCTCGAAAACTTTTCTTAACCTGTAACTGAGTCTAGCGCACACCAGCTCGGAGCACGTGGAGCAGAAACTTGCGCTGGAGAACCTAGATATGCTGGGTTCAATCCCCATCCCTGCCCGTTTCGATTTTGATGAGCGTCGTACCGGCGTGCGGTCGTGGATCTCTACTGAGTGGTGCACTTTAAAGACACCGGGCTAAATTGCTCATTTACAGCTGAGAGACAAGTCGCCCGTTGAGGCGGACTAAGTTCACGGCTGGATAAACGTATCCACAACGCACCTCCTCCCTCCCCCCACACACCCCTCAAAAAAATTATTTGTTAAGCGTTGCACAATGATGATCAGAGGCTGAAATCGAATATCTAGGGCTCAGCTTTCGCCAGCAGATGTCGCACGCGCAGTCCGGAGCGCACCGCTCCCGCGTTCTAGACAGGTTTGATGTTGAATGTACTTGCGGCCCTCGGACGTGTCACCGGCACAATGGATTCATACATCGGGAAGATTGTGGCACCCGCTGATTATTCAAGGACGTATTGCGCTTTTCGTCCTGATGTTGTTATCGCTCAAACTTAGGGTAATCGTGTTTTTTTTCTTCTTTTGTTGTAGTTAACGATGGCGGAATTGTTGGAACCTGCAATCCGATACGCCGAAGTGGGATTTCCAGTGGGGTGGTTGAGTGCCGCCTGGTGGCGTGGGGCTAGGCGGAGGCTCGCACAGATGCACGAAGGAAGCGTGTTTTTAAAGGAGGACGGGGGAACTCCCAAACCAGGAGATGTCTTCCGCAACGTTCCACTAGCGAGGCTACTTAAGGTTGGTGGCTCCGATGCGTGCAAAGCAGTTTTATAACGGGTGTGTTGGAGAAGCTTTAGATATTCTCAATTTAACGATTCATGTTATACTGTGTGTTGAGATAGAAATGATACATAAAATTGCACGCTAAAATGACAACAATGTGTCAACAAAGGCTCCTAAGATGAGTATAAAGGTGGCAGGGGAGCGAAGCATCTGACTACGCATCCACAGTTAGCGGGGTTGGAATCCCAGCCCATGTGCCGGCAATATGCGGATAGCTTAGAGCGGAGAAAGTGCCGAGTAGCTGAGATTTTGGTTATTCGTCAAAATATCCCGAGGACTTTTAATTAAATGAATCCTCAGTCCTCCGCTAGAGAGCCGGATTCCTTGTTTTGGTTCGGCAAGCATACACCCAAAACATTTTCTTTTGCTAAGTGTAGAATTTGAGAATCTATTGCTATTCCAAATGGCTGATCGGTCTTCACTAGTGATGATAAAAATATAGTGGTAGTCTATGCTGATTTAATTAATTTTAAAATGAGCCTTTTGAATGCGTCATAGCTGCAGCCGAATCGGAGTCCTCTAGAAAAGGTCGGTGGCAAATGTGATGGTACCACCTGTTTTTTTTTTTATCAATTAGTAATGATGAAGCTTGACGCGGTAAAAGATAGCTATAACCGCTTTCTCTATAAAGACACTTTTCAGACATGCAAATGCATCTGTTACTTTGGAAACAAACTGACTTTTTCAGAGAATAGGAAATGAAGGGCCGGAAGTGTTCTATTCTGGTGACATTGCCGAAAGCATCGTTCAAGCTGTCTCGGCAGCAGGAGGTGTCATGACCTTGGACGACCTTCAGATACATATGAGCTCCGCTGAGCCAGTCGTTGTGCCAACTATTTCAACGACGTACCGCGGCAGAACAGTTCACACACCACCTCTACCAAGTCAAGGCGCCATACTTCTGGAAGGACTCAACATAATGGAGGGATTCGACGTTCAATGTATGTGTTTTGATTACAATTTGTCATCTTGTCATTTAGACATACCACGTCTTCATCCACTGGAAATATATATTGGGAGCACGCAAAATCTTTAAATCGCATGAAACATTTAATTGTTATAAGAACGACGGCGACGACAAACTAATTAAGTAAAAAAAGCAGAATATAGTGCCAGCTTGCAAGATTCTAGATTTTAAAATCCCATTTATTACGTATAACACAATCACAGTAGAGCTGTTTATTATTAAAAATTCCTACACTCGTCCTAATTCAGTGACGTCGCACTAACTGCTAACTTTCGAGAGTAAGGTTAATTGTGATAGTGATATTTAAAAAGGGTAAAAAATGTGACATATGTCAACACCTAGAATATTCTAGTAGATGTTATTTTATTTAGCATTTACTATGACAATGTAAGTATTACTAAAAGTAAATTAATAAATTGCAGTCTGCTTTAAAAGTTTCGAAATGTGTAATTGTAGAACCGTTTTTTTATTATCCACTAGAGAATAATATCCTTCTTTATTCTTATCAATCTAATGTGAATTTCTATGGTTTTCCTCGAAATAAGATGAAAGCAGCTGTCTCGCAAAAATATTTGTTCAGAATTGTGAAGATTACATAGTCAAGGTAATCTAGAGTCAAAAATGTCATTCTTCCAGCCTATTAACGGCGTCCTCTCGATTTATAGAAAACTTGTTGTTTCCAGATATCTGACCATTTACGTGTGTTTTCCCAATTTTATCTTAGCATCATGTTTTCTCTGTCCTCTTTACCTATCTCTGCCACTTCTTCGTAGCGTCCCAGTGTCCTACCCTTGGCAGCTGGAAATACACTGTCCAACAATAAACTCAATATAATCCTTTGTAGCAAGCAGTAGTGGATCACAGGACGCGAGTAGGAACGATGTTAATTTATACGCTCGCATTAAAGTACCGTTTAGTGACCGACACCTTGAGAAAAGCAGGCCGTGACGAGCTTTGAGCATCTTATCTCGGTTCAGGGACCAATGGCAATGTTGCATCTGCCGATAGAAACGCTGAAGAACGAATCACGGAGTAAGAAGCCTCAACACAGTAAGGCACTCGCTGGGTTTCTTATTCCCTGGGTGACAATAGTATGATGGATGGACGCTAAGGGTTATAATGGGCGGTAGCTTGCGTCACCTCGCCTAGATGAGGTACTAGGTGACCAGCACAGCAACCGTTACACATTCCTTGAATCAGTTTAACAATGAGAAGGACGATCGTTATCATACTCCAATGAATATGTGGAGTCTCTGTGGCAAAAGATGAGAGAGGATAGTCTCTTGTCACTGTGGCTTGGACCCTCCACTGCGACCTATTTGTTTACTTGAATGAAGAAAACAAATGGTTTTTATTTGGAGCGCTTAGCGGGGGTATAGAAGTGTAGGGCTCTTGAGAGGGTAGAGCAACAGGGAGCTTAAGAAAGGCAGATTCTGGCATAATATCTCCTCGCTTCTTCCTTTGCATTTCGTGTTTTTTTTGGCATTCTGAGACTAATTTTGCAAGAGCATTGCCTGTTGAGCGATAATAAGTTAATCGGGGCTGGCCACGCTTTCGTTTTAAGGTGCCAGCAACTAAAGTCGAAGATAGTGACGGATCAATACTTCAGCTTCGGCGAGTTGGTCAATCCTGCTAATACTTCACAGCGCACAAACAACAACACACTATAAAATACATACACACGAAGCAACAACTTTCTCACAGTTCTGACTGTCACCTCTGGGATATATTAGGCATATTCTTCGCTATCTTTTACTCTTATGCACTAGAAAGAAGAAAATAAAAAAATAAGCAAAGAAGGACAGAGAAGCGAAAAGAAAAAGGAGAAGGAGAAAAGAGAGGAAAGGAAAGGAAGGCAAAAGATTAAATTACAAAATGAAAAGAAAAAATATATAAGACGTCTACAACTCCCTGTAACGCCGAATTAGAGTGCAGCTCTTGAGGAGAAGGAGGAGAGGGAGGCTACTGAGCGTAGGGTATGCCCCTCCTCCTCATCCATACCCTCTCCTCCTCCTGTCCTCCTCTTTCCTCATCTCCTCCTCCTCCCTCCTCCTCTTCTTCTTCTCCTCCTCCCTCCTTCCTCTCCCTCTCCTCCTCCTCCTTCCCTCCTCCTCCCCTCCTCCTGCCCTCCTCCTCCTCCCCACACAATGCATCATGGAACGTTTCCCAAAATGCAACGCGTGACGTGAGGTCACTTGACCCTCGTGAGGTCACGTAACCCTCGTGACGTCACGTGACCCTCGTGACATCACTCGTGACGTCACGAGTCCCGCGCGTTGCATTATGGGGCATTTCCCATAATGCATCGCGCACTTACGCCGACGCCACTCACAGCCGGAAACGGGCGCCTAAGAGCTGCGCTCTAAAAGGAAATGGAAGAGGAAGGGATTAAGTCCGACTACAGTAAAAGTCACTAAGGAGGTTTTCCTGAATAATCAAACTCTTTTTGGGATAAGGTAATCGACGGGGTGCATAATCCATCTAGCATGTCTATGCTACCGGCTTCGATAATTTCTCTTGTCAGTTTGTTCTTGCTTCGTCCCAGTACCGTGCGATTGTTTCGAAGGGGCGACCAACTCCAATCTCTGCAATGAATGCCCAGGTGACCTGACTTAGCGTTACTGGCGTTGTTCTTATGTTCTCGAAGTCTATCCTTCACACAGTGACCCGGCTACCCGATGTAACGCTTCCCACAGGTAAGAGGAATAGATCACTCCCTATTTGCAAAAAACCGGAGTGTGTATAGGTTCTTCTATAGCTCCTGTCCTTAGTGACCTCTTTCTGGCCTTCCACAACAAAACCTTACAGCAAAACCTTGACAATTAAAAAATAGTCCGTGTGTTTCGGTACGTGGATGACTACTTGGTCTTCATTGACAGTAACGATAGCATCTTCCCCACCTTGGTGGCCGAGGTTCTTTCTACCTTCCAAAAATGCCTTCCTCCATTAAAACTTACCCCACGAACTTCCGGTAAAGTGTTCGATACGATTCTTAGAGCTTCGAGTGTTTTTTCAAAGCAGTCACACCTGCTGGTCTTACCAACCGAGGGCGAAAAAGCCACTACTTAATCATAGTTCCGCACACTCAAAACTTGCTAAAAGAGGCATTGCTAAACTTCGCCTAAAAACTCCCTCAAGAAATCCTGCGTGCACATGACCCATATGAGCTTTAAAACGCAAATATCTCGATTGGTTTCATCAGGACACCCTTTGTCGTTGTCAACCGAGTCATCAAAATCAGTACGGAGAAATATCTGGAAACTATACGCTAAATAGTTCTTTTTTTTTGTTACGTAGTTATTTCATCTGTCATTCACCGACATGACAAGCTATGATGAAAAGGCAGTTATTACGATTCCATTTCTTTCAAGCACTGTAGTGCTTTGCAATGACAAGCAGTTTTTTCTTCTGCACCTAAATGCTCAAAGTTTAAAAAAAATAAACAAGAAGCCGTTGAAACATTTCTCATCACTCGTCTCATCCCACGATGGACTAAAGGCCAAAGCCACGGGCCGCCAGGTCCAATCACGTTCCACACTAAACTATGACATGCGTAGCATTGATTAGGTGGACGAATAATGCTCCGAACCTAAAAACGCTGCATCAATTTTTATAGCTTCGACACTGCAAACAGTCTGTACGTCGTTGCTTTTTTGCAATGTAACATTGTTGAGTCACTCACTGCTATTCGATTCGAACCACTCTCCGCCCGTCCCCATGAGTGATCCGAGACGCGGGCACTGATACGTGCATCAAAGCGTAATACCACGCAATTTCAAAGTGACTCGTCATTGGATCTGGCCGTCCGTAGCTTTTGCCTTTAGTCCATCGTAGGTGAGACGAAGTATAAGTGGCCTAGATCACAACTTCGATATCTTAAGCTTTTACTGAGACCTGGTTTTCCGATGACTCCGATATTGTTCATTTTCGGGATACAGATGTACATCGCTATCTCGAAAGATTAGGAGAGGAGGAGGCGGGGCGGTATATGAAAAAGAATGTCTTGATTATGATGTGTCAGCCGAATACTCTGTGATAACGCCAGACTGGAAGTCTCTAATGATCAAATGTGGCCATACTGTTCTTGTTGTCCTGTACAGGCCTCCTCGAAGCAAATTACCCATGTTTCTCAAATACCTTGAAGATATGCTAGAGTCTTTTGTGCAGACTGGTATACATGTTGTCTTTGCGGTGACTTCAATATAGATGTGCTATCCTCAGACCCAACTACGCAAAAACTTCTTGATACTTTGCATTCTTTTGGCCTTGAAAATGTAGTGAAAGTAGCTACAAGTTTGACGGACGTGTCTGAAACAATGCTTGACTTGTGTTCTCACTAACTGCCAAATGAATGAACTAGAGGCAGGTGTACTAATATCAGGCCTTAGTGACCATTTACCGATTTTTATGTTTTTCACATCTTACTCGACACAACGCATAAAATCACCACCATGCACACCGATTACTTTTAGATTGATAAACGAGAATAATTTTTTTTCAGAGGTTAGTTTTGGAGACAAGCTGGAACAACATTTTTAGAATTGGTTGATCCCAATATAGCATGTGACGCATTTATAACGACTGTGAAGGAACTTTACGAGCGAGCGTTTCCTATGACGGAGTTCAAAAGAAACAAGAAATCAAGGAAACCCTGGATTGACGCCGCACTTCGCAAAAGAATGCAACATCATGATAAGCATTACGGCTTATTCATAAGAACGAGGTATCCGATCTATCTGAATTTAAAGAGGAGAGTGAACAAGTTATCTCGCGCCGTTAAGCGAGCACGAAGCTATTATTATGAAAACAAATTTGCAGACATTATAATAATTCTAGGAAAGTCTGGGATACTGTTAACACCCTTATGTCAAAAAACAAAAAATGCGGTATTACTGAGCTTACCGTCGGAAGGTATGTCATTCACTGGGACTATGCTTGCTGACGAATTTAACAAACACTTTTTTGAGTCTGGTGCATCGAGTAGAAATACTTCAAACATTACTGACTACGAACGTTATATCACATCTAGCGCAGAAAGTTAGATTTTTATGTTTCTAACTACGGAATTAGAAATAAACAACTTAATACAAAAACTAAAGAATATTAGCGCTTATGGTCAAGACGTCATAAAAGCTAGACCTATAAAATCAGTTGCCAACTTGATTAGACAACATACATCACAGTTGTCTAGGAGGCCGTCGCAAAAGGCAATTAAATGCCTGACGAGGCGTCGACCCCCTCCCCTCCCCTCCCCCCCCCCCGGCACATCACTCAGCGTGGCACACACGAAGGCAGAAAAATGAAAACCTGCGAAATGTAAACAACCATATGAAAACCCTAAGCACAACAGTGCACACGGGATAGCACTGCATAAATTCAAGAAAATAACAAATAACTTGCTTTGATAAAAAAAGAAGCATAAAACATGACACAGCACATATCATAACACTCTAAAAAATAAACCTGAGAACGCAGTCACTCTTGAGATGACAAAAAGTACATATTCATGTTTCTTTTTAAAGCCTGAATTGACACACTGTTTTCGATTATAGCCATCAGATCAGGATGGTCATTTAGAAGGATGGGTATTTGGTTTGATAGTTTTTGGTTGCCGTAGTTTGTGCGTACTTTTCCTCTTGTGTAGTTGGTGGATCTAAGATTGTAAGTATGTTCTTTCCAAAGGTACTGTTGAAAAAAGGCTGTTGGCTCGGACTTTATTTGACTATAGATGATTAAAGATAATTTCTTTTTTATAACATTTTGCAATGTTAATAACTGGTGCTTTCTGAAAAGCGGAGCAGTATGACTCCTGTACGGTGCATTTTCTATTAAACGCAAGACTTGCTTTTGCAGTGTGTATAGGCTGTCTATATTTGTTTTTGTTGTTGTTCCCCATACTAGTAGGCAGTAGTTAAAACGAGAATGAACCAATGCGTAGTATAACTGTTTCTTTATTCGACGTGGCAATAAATGTCTAACTCTACATATAAGACCAATGGAGCGCGAGATCTCGGTTCTTAGTTTGTCTACATGACAAGACCAGCTTAAGTTTTCGTGAAACAAAACGCCAAGGAATTTGTGCGAAACAACCCGTTCAATAATTTCGCCGTGATATTGTATGAGGATTTCTTGCTCGACACATTTATTACGTGGTCTAAAAATAATATACTTAGTTTTTTTAGTATTTAATTCTAGCTTATTTGCTATGAGCCATAATGATACATTTCTGAGCCACGTATTGGTGTGGTGCTCAATCTCTTGTAGGTTTTTCCCAGAAAAAAATATATTAGTGTCATCAGCGTAAAGAATTATATCTCCAGAAAGCGGTACGTTAGTTATGTCATTGATATACACTAAAAATAACAGTGGGCCAAGGATAGAGCCCTGCGGGACACCGTACTTTATTTTACCCATATTTGAATTCGCGTTATTAACGTCTGTATATTGCAACCGATTTGATAAATAACTGTTTATTAGGCTAAGCGATTTCCCTCTAATCCCACATCTATAAAGTTTTCCCAATAGAATATCGTGCTTGATTGAATCGAACGCTTTTTTTAAGTCAATGAATACGCCTACTGTATACACTTGGTGTTCAAAATTATTAATTATTTTATCTTTGATGCTTAACAATGCCATTTCCGCCGACTTTTTCTTTTGGAAGCCGTACTGTTGTTCTGATATAAGATTTGTCTTTTTAAAGTAGTTTAGAAATCGTTCATTGATAACTTGTTCTATAATTTTCGAAAACACTGACAGAACAGAAATTGGTCTATAATTGTTTAAATCATTTTTATCCCCTCCTTTATGTATTACTGATACCCTAGCAATTTTTAATTTACTTGGGAATACACCTGTGCCCAAGACTAGGTTACATATATGTGATAGTGGTTGGCTAATCAAGTTAGCCACTGATTTTATAGGTCTAGCTTTTATGCCGTCTTCACCGCAAGCGCTATTATTCTTTAGTTTTTGTATTAAGTTGTTTATTTCTAATTCTGTAGTTGGAAACATAAAAATCGAACTTTCTGTGCTAGATGTGATATAACGTTCGTAGTCAGTAATGTTTGAAGTATTTCTACTCGATGCACCAGACTCCAAAAAGTGTTTGTTAAATTCGTCAGCAAGCATAGTCCCAGTGAATGACACACCTTCGACAGTAAGCTCAGTAATACCGCATTTTTTGTTTTTTGACATAAGGGTGTTAACAGTATCCCAGACTTTCCTAGAATTATTATAGATGTCTGCAAATTTGTTTTCATAATAATTGCTTCGTGCTCGCTTAACGTCGCGAGATAACTTGTTCCTCTCCTTTTTAAATTCAGATAGATAGTTCGGATGCCTCGTTCTTATGAATAAGCCGTAAAGCTTATCACGATGTTGCATTCTTTTGCGAAGTGCGGCGTCAATCCAGGGTTTTCTTGATTTCTTGTTTCTTTTGAACTCCGTCATAGGAAACGCTCGCTCGTAAAGTTCCTTCACAGTCGTTATAAAGGCGTCGTATGCTGTATTGGGGTCAACCAATTGTAAAATGTTGTTCCAGTTTGTCTCCGAAACTAACCTCTGGAAAAAAATAATTTTATTCTCGTTTATGAATCTAAAAGTAATCGGTGTACATGGTGGGGATTTTTTGCGTTGTGTCGAGTAAGGTGTGAAAAACATAAAAATCGGTAAATGGTCACTAAGGCCTGATATTAGTACACCTGCCTCTAGTTCATTCATTTGGTAGTTAGTGAAACACAAGTCAAGCATTGTTTCAGACACGTCCGTCACCCTGGTAGCTACTTTCACCACATTTTCCAGGCCAAAAGAATGCAAAGTATCAAGAAGTTTTTGCTTAGTTGGGTCTGAGGATAGCACATCTATATTGAAGTCACCGCAAAGAACAACATGTATACCAGTCTGCACAGAAGACTCTAGCATATCTTCAAGGTATTGGAGAAACATGGGTATTTTGCCTTGAGGAGGCCTGTACAGGACAACAAGAACAGTATGGCCGCATTTGATCATTAGAGACTCAAAGTCTGGCGTTATCACAGAGTATTCGGCTGACACATCATAATCTAGACATTCTTTTACATATACCGCCACGCCTCCTCCTCTCCTTATCTCTCGAGATATCGATGTACATCTGTATCCCGAAAAATGAACAATATCGGAGTCATCAGAAAACCAGGTCTCAGTAAAAGCTAAGATATCGAAGTTGTGATCTAAGTCACTTAGAAATGTTTCAACAGCTTCTTGTTTATTTTTTAAACTTCGAGCATTTAGGTGCAGAAGAGAAAACTGCTTGTCATGCAAAGCAGTACAGTGCTTGAAAGAAATGGAATCGTAATAACTGCCCTTTTCAACATAGCTTGTCATGTTGGTGGATGACAAATGAAATAACTACGTAACAGGAAAAAAAAAACATTTAGCGTATCATTTCCAGATCTTTCTCGGTACTGATCTTGATGACTCGGTCGCCGGTGCCTCGGCGAACGAACATTTTCCCATTCCTTTGCCAAGCAAATTTATATTCCATTTCCGTTGCTTTTGTCCTCATTTGCCAGAACAGCTTTTTGTTTTGTGCTGTGAGATTTTCATTTAGAAAAATTTTTGACTTAGCTTTCCTTAGTTCTCCCTTTTTTCGAGCCACGTGTCTCTTGTTAGGCGGGATGTGAAACGTACAAGAACGGGCGCAGTCTTGTCAGACCGTTCGGTCCGTGAGGGGAGTCGATGGTTTGTTTACGGTTTGTTTACCCCCAGCCTCCGCCTGCTCCCGCCCGGAGCCATCCTCCAATCAGAGCGCGGCGAGGTGACGTCACGCCACCGGTCTGCGCGAAAGAGCAGACGACTTGCGAGGCGTATATGTTGCAGCTTTTTTTCGAAGTGATGATAATGACAATAAAAAACTGTTTATCTCGCGACATTCCTGTTTATACTTTATGCTAAGTCTGAAAGCATAGTGATCAAATATCTTCACTACACGCAGCTCTCTAAAAAGTTGGTCAGTGTGAAAATCATAAGGCACGTTACACACAATTCGTAACACTCTTTTCTGCAAAAGAAATAGTTTCTGCAGATTGCTTTTTGTCGTCGTCCCCCAAACTAAATGGCAGTAATTCAGATGAGATAAAAACAATGAGTTATACAAAAGCAACTTTACACCTTTTGGAAGAACATGACGATGTCTATGCAGCATACCAGTGATACGAGAGAGCTTAGAAATAACATAATCAACGTGTTCAGTCCAAGACATGTGCCTAGAGAATAACACCCCCAAAGTCTTAAACGTGCTTACCACTTCGATAGGCGAAGAGTCTAGAAAAATATCACTCGTAAGTTCAGGGTTCTTATTTTTGGGGCAAAATAAGGTCGCCTTAGTTTTCTTCTTATTAATTATGAGATTATTTGATTTAGCCCATGTGTCTAGAGCTTTTATGGTGTCATTAGCTACATGCGAAATTTCATTATAATTCTTACCTGAAAAAAAGAGGCTGGTGTCATCCGCGTAAATGATAAACTTCACTTGCTGCGCAATGTTAACGATGTCATTAATATATATATTGAAGAGCAATGGCCCAAGTATGCTTCCTTGTGGTACCCCAGACTTAATTGGCTTGATATCAGAAAAGTGACCTTGAATACTAACATACTGACGCCGTTTTTCTAAATACGACTTAATGAGAAGCGCTGCATGTCCCCTAATTCCATAAAACTCCAATTTTTGAATGAGCAACTCGTGGTCAATGTAGTCAAACGCTTTTGTAAAATCGATGAATATGCCCAGTACTATATGCTTATCTTCAAAGTTGCGCAGTATGAATTCTTTTGGTCAAGCAAAGCTAGTTCCGTAGAACGTTTCTTTCTAAATCCGAACTGAGATTCTGTAATGACGTTATGCTTTTCCAAAAACACGATAAAACGATTATGTATAATCTTTTCTAAGCCTTTCGAAAATACTGGGAGAAGTGACACAGGTCTATAGTTGTTTATGTCATTTCTATCGCCTTTCTTATAAAGCACTATCACTTTGGCTATCTGCATCTTTTGGGGGAATATGGCCGTTTCTAAACAGAGATTTAAAATGTACGCCAGGTAACGGCCGATAATGTCCAAAACGTATAGTACTGGGCGTATCTGTATGCCATCGGCGTCGCAACTGTGACTAACGTTTACGTTACGAAGCACTGACACCACTTCATCTTCAGTGACTGGATTAAAATAGAAAGTTTCCAGAATTCTTCGGTTCATATAACTGCAAGCATTAGTTGTATTGGAGTCCCCCCTAGATTTACAAAAAAGTCATTAAATACATTAGCGAGAGAACGACCAGTCAATTCAACGTTATTTTGTGTTATAGATTCAATGCTGTTTTGCGTGTCGTTGCAATTTAAAACAGAATTCAACTTCCTCCACATCACGTCAGTGCGGCCGGGAATTGAGCTGAACAAATTGTGGTAGTAGACGGTTTTGCATTTCTTTAGTTCCTTGTTCAAATTGTTCCTAAACGCCTTGAAAATTTTAAGCTTGTCTGGGTCTTTTGTTTTAATGAAAGCTTGATATAGCTTGTTCTTTATTTGTACCTTTGCAATTAATTCTGCCGTTATCCATGGTTTCCGGGCTTTTTTTAGTCTCCTTACTTTTCGATTGGGAAAGTGGTTCACGTAAATAGTTTTGAAAATATGAAGAAATTCCTCGTAAGCTTCATTCGCGTCAGTTTTGTCTAAAACCCCCGCCCAGTTTGCGTTCCTTAAGTTATCTTTGAAGTAGTCAAGACGGTCAGTGGTAATACTTTGTACTAAAGTGTGCATTTTAGGGCCTTTGCGTTTACCGATTTCATTACCTATACATAGAAAAGTTGCGAAGTGATCACTGATATCGCAAGCTATCACACCTGATGTCACGATTTGCTGGTCAAAATTAGTGATGAATAGATCGAGCAATGTTTCTGATGTGCTAGTAATACGTGTCGGTTGATTTATTACATTCATGCAACCGTTTATTTGGAAAAGAGTAGTAATATTTCTTTTGAACTATTATCGCTTAACATGTCAACATTAAAATCCCCACCCCAAATCACGTTGTACTGGTTATCTTCAATAAACACAAAGAAGCTATCCAGAAATTCACAAAACTTCAAAATATTGCCATCGGGGGGACGATAGAACACTGACACAACATTTTTGTTTGTTCTTATCGAGAGTACTTCATAGTCATCGGTCGAGAGACAAAATTCCGACAAAAGTTCGTAGCTCATATCATTTTTAATTAACATTGAAACACCACCGCCACGCTGAGATAGGCGATTTACACAATGAGTATTATATTCGGGAAGTTTGAAAACGTCACTGTCGCATCTGTACCAGGTCTCAGATAGCATGATAACGTCGAACGGGACGTCAAGTACATGGAAAAAAGTTCTAAATCTGCGGATTTGTTTCTGGCAGATCTTGTATTTAAATGAAAACATTTAGTTGAGGGGGCATTTCCTGTGCCCAAACAATCTTTCAGTTCCCGCGGTAGAATGATGTTTGCATTAGCCATCTCACAGGAACTACCTACAATAATACGTTAGGCAAGAAACGAGATGCATTTAACCGATTTTTTGAAGGTCGTCGACGTTCTTTACAACGATTGCACGGTCACCGTCTTTTGCGCGAACAAAGACCTTTCCGTTTTTGTGCCATGCGTATTGAAATCTTTTCGCAGTCGCCCACTCTTTTGCAGCACGTAGGAGAACCCTATTCAGCCGAGTCATGTTTTCTTGAATGTAGATCTCCTCACGATTTTTTCTTAGTTCCTTCTTTTTCTCGAGCCAATGATCACGGGTTTGCTGTTTTGCAAACCGGACGATGATAGCTGGAACCTTCCCGGGTTTTAGAGGAAGCCGGTGTGCAGACACCACCTCTGGTTCTGAGAGTTCTGGAACACCTATCCTGGATCCAACTTCGTTCACCTTCTCAAGCAAGTTTTCGTTATTGGTTTGCGGAATGCCGTGAAATTCCAGGTTCAGGCGCCTGCTCCTCCATTCAAGTTCGTTCAATTCTTCTTTCAGCTGTAGAACATCATCTTCGCATTTGCTCGCCTCAAGAATCGTCACCCGTGCTTTTAAGTCTTTGATGTCTGCGCTTTGGGCGGCTAGTTGGGTCATAATCTCGTCATATTGGTCAGACATCATCTGCACGGAGTGTTCTATGCCGTCGACTGTTCCTTTTAGGCTCGAGAGAATTTCAAGTTTCTGGCTGATCGTAACGAACATACCGGCAATATCCGCCTCCGATGGTTTGGTCCCCTTGACCGACTGACTCCTCTGTTTGCCTTTTTGACAAGTCGGACATTTCCACTCCTCCCGAGCACTTTCGCCTCTCTTTCTAAAAGTAGCCTCAGTTGCAAATCCACCCCTGAAAAGATAGATTTCAGAATGAAATCCACCTTTTCAAGCAATGACGAGGTGCCTTCTGCAGTCAACTTATGTCCTAACAAGGAGAGTTCTTTGACGCAGAACACACACTTTTCGTAGAGCTTGAGACCCGCAGCATTGATGCGCCGGAGAACACTGGTCAGGTTGGCCAGTTGCTCTAGCTCACTTTTGCCGAACACAGTAATGCCGTCGATGTAGAAAAGAGCGCCAGGGCATCCTTAAAGGATACCTGACATCATCTGTTGGAAAGCGGCTGGAGCCGATGCCAGGCCGGAGCATATACGTTTAAAACAAAAATATGAAAGACGTTTACAACACCCCGTAACGCCGAATTTGAGCGCAGCTCTTGAGGAGGAGGGAATGATGCTGAAGGGAGGGTATGCCCTGCTCCCTTCTCCTTTCCTCCTCATTCTCTTCGTCCTCCTCCCGTCCTCTTTCTCCCCTCCTCCTCCTCCCTCCTCTTCCTCCTCCCCTTCCTCCTATCGTACTCCCCCTCTTCTCATCTTCCCCTCCCCTTCCCTCCTATCGTCCTCCCCCTTCTCTTCCTCCTCCAACCCCCGTTCTTTCCCCGCCTCCTCTCTCTCTTCCTTTTTGCGCGGTGCCTCATGGCAAATGTCCTGAAGGTACCGAGCGCGGGACCCTCGTGACGTAACGAGTGACGCACGAGGGTCCCGCGCAATGGATCATAGAACATTTCCCATAATGCACCGCGCGGTTACGCCAATATCGACGCCGACGTCGCTCAAGCCGGAAACGGGCGCCTAATGGCAGCGCTCTAAAAGTCCCTCATCCGTGACGAGACTAGCACCTGGTCTTTGAGAAGCTTTGAGAAGTGGGTTGCGCGGGCTATACTTACCAGCAACTCTTCTGAATGCGGAAAAGAGAAAATGCCAGTGACGACAGCTTTGTTGTGCTTACGTAGGTCAGAGTCGAATACCGACATCCTTTTTTCACGATATCGATGGGAGACACCCATGTAGCTCAGGTTTTGACCTTATGAATATAACCCTTGGCAAGTCCAAGTCTTGGCTGAATAGAGATCCGAAATCGCAAGAAAGTATCTTCGGAAGCCGAGTGGGTGCAGGAACACTCTGCGTCGAGGAGGGCTGGTCGGTTTCGTCTTAAGCTGGCAGTGACGTTGTCTCGGAGTAACTAAGGGCCTTCGATGTGAAATATAATGCATTTACGGCGTCGATACCGAGGAGAGCCGTGCATTGCAACACAATGTAGAAGAGGAGTCGCGCACTACGTCCCTTGAACATGACTTCAATGGAAAAGAAACCGCGTACTGGGATCGGCTGCATGTAGTCGTCAAAAATTTCAGTTCTTAGAGCAGAAAGCTGCCATGCTGCATTGAAGTGCTTGTCATCAACAGAAACGTCGATAAAATTGCCGGTGCGAGCAGGGCCGGTGACGAAGGGACGTTGAAAATTTCGTCATCGTTGGAAGAGTGGTGGCAGTCGACTTCTCCCACGGCGAGCGCGAAGACTGCTGAACCTTGTTGCAGACAGAGCAGAGCGTAAATTGACACGCGAACCGCTGTAAAAGCAGCGCCGATATTGCGCCGGTCTGCCCGATGACGAAGTACGATGGTGGCGGCAACCGCAGCGAAAGCAGAACGACGAAGAATGGGGCGATCCCGGGAGCACTTAGCGTTGACCGAGCGACGGTGGTAATGAGATAGTTGACCTGGGCCGACGGTCCGGGAGGGAGTTAAAACTGCTGAGTCAAAGCGCGTTGGTTGGCGGTGGCTCGCTGGCTGCAATTTCTGCCGACTGGAAGACCTAAGTTTTTTACATACCTCGTTTCTCAGTTAGCGAATGGAATACGAAGCAGTACTATATCGATATAGATACCCTCCCAAAAGCAATAACCTGCTTTCCTTTTTCCATTGTAATTGGGACTGTTTTTTCCAAGTCAAGTTTGACCAGGAAATTAACTAAACGTTTGCTTAAAGTATTCATAAAACGATTTTTAAATCCACTTTCATCCACCGTATGTCGTAAAAGGTGTGGAAAAAAATTCTTGGATATAAAACTAAAAAAACTGGCTATTTTGAACCTTCTTCCTCCCGACAGCTCTCTGTCTTTTCACTGACATGCATCCGCCGAACCGCAGCACGTCAGCCAATTCCACGTCGCCTATTGGGTAAGAGCCTACCTGACCAGCACCGTGATCATAAACAGTAACCAGCCGATAAATGTTTCCCTATAGTTTTGTTAAATAATGTGCAGATCCACATTTTCTAGCATAATTAGGGATGTCATAAAAATTGACCAATTTGATAATGCTGAGAGCCAAGCGCCATCTATCGTGTGATAAACGAAGCAAGAGAAAGACTCTACTGCCCCTCCGCAGTTAACCCACGAGCGTCATCTGCTGAACGAGTTTGCTCCTGGTCGCGCTTTCTTCGCAGAACAGACTTTCGTTTTCTGGCTGTTCGAGTAGTGTTTACATTGTTTGTGATCGATCACTCGGTGGCGGTCGAAAGGCTGCACTGTACCGAAGTCCCCGAACTACAGTTTCTGCAGCCCGGTGGTTAAAAAGAAACAGTTGCAGTTTCACCACTCGATGAGCCACGTCGAAGCACTTAGTGCAAGTTCATCGGCTTGAGGGACCCCGGGTCTAAGGTCATTCGTGTATGCTCGGAACATTTTGACACCAAGCGTGATTACAGCCACATTCACAGTGTTTTCTGCAAATGCGGGCAAGTCTCAAAGCCCGCCGCCTGAAATCCGGTGCCATTCCGACGCTTCGGCTACCGTCGCCCCTTGAACAGCGGAGTCGCCAAGCGTCAAAGGACCACGGTGAGTCACGTCGCGAGCATCCAACAAGTTTCACCATGTGGAGAATAACGAGTGCGTTAAGTTCAGGCAACTCCACTGTTAACGAACAGTACAATCTGCATGTGCTAAATTATTGTCGAGCCAATGCGGACCCGCAACCTCGGAAGGAAGCCGAAGGACGCGTCTTCGGTGGTGTACTCTGAAAAATTTGTGTGCACTCTTATAAAAAGTAAGTCACAGGCGACTACTTTTGGGCTGGTAAAAATTTGTCCCAAATATAACAACCCCTAGGGTGAAAATGACGACACAACACGTAGTCAAAAAGCATGTAGTCGAATTTGACTACCCCAAAAGCAACATGGCGGCCGGTTGGCGACGCTTGGATCTCCCGGTAAGGCTTAGCGAACAGCATGGCTTTTCGGCCGAGTGAGAGAATAGGGCGCATACGCCTATTCGACGTCTTCCAAGCGCCAATAGACACTCTAAACATCCGTCCTTAGACACCGGTACCGTAGCTATTAGCCGGAAGGACGGCAGCGTCTTTGCCGGAATCGCCACGATTGCACCCGACGGCATCTCGCTAGATTGACTGCATTTTTACCGCCGGCGGATAACGCTCAAAAAAAATCCTAACGCGAGGAATGGGCATGCCGACTTTATTGAAGAAAACGTATGCTTGTCGTATGCGGCGACGAATCGCTGGGCACCTTCGTCGACACCAACGGGATGCGTTCAACTGGCAGCAACGCCCCGCTTTTTGTTTTCTTTTTTCCTCTATCTCTTTTTGTTTGTGCCTACCTCAACCGACGTGGTTATCCATTGCTGCTGGCACTTCGCAGCTCTTCGGCACAGAAGAATCATTTAGGTGGCTGAGTGGCACCAATATTACGATTGTTATCAAACTGCATGCCAGCTGTTTGTAATCAATAGCTACAGGACTGCACAACTCTTAGCTTATTGAATAAGGCGGCAGCTTGCGCCACCTAGGAATTGTGATAGTAACCGCTAGATGGCACTGAAAAATAATGCTCATTCACCGACTCATACTGCTGAACTAAGTACTGCACGTAAAACAACTCATGCGCCAACACACACACCAACCACGGCACTGAACACTGCTACTGGCACATACATATCAACAGTAATAACAAGGCACAAGCAACTGCAACACAACACCTCCGCGACTCTCTACTCTAACTACCCTACCGACCCGATTCGCATATATGCCCTACCATGTTCTGACAAGGATTAGGCAAAAGACTGCCACTGTTTACTAGATGAATACAAAAAGTGTCTCCAAGTATTATTAGTATACATGTGCTCTGTGTATTTAAATTGGCAGGCTAGACACCTCCCTTAATCTAGCACTTCGAAGGGCAACATGATATGAAAGTAATCGGCTAAAGTAACACCGCACGGCATGCTCCCAATCAGTTTCGGTTTCAGATTCACGCAGTGACAAGCTTACTAAAGCCATGTTGCCCCATGCTTGTTTTGCGCGTGTAATAGCAGCAAAAGTTACAATAATATCTGCATTTCTAGTCAGTGATCGGCTAACGGTAGAATAATTCTTAGTTTTGTGTTGTTCAAAGGAGCTGTGCAACAGTTTCCGTGCTTTGCTTAACTAATGTGGGAGTTAGTGTCTCGACCTTTCTAAAGTAAAGAACAAAACAAAAAAACGCTTTTGCCTGCATGCCGTAGTTTTATTTTAAAAATAGACAAAGGTTGAGGTTTCCGGCGCCTCTCAACTCCTTCACTAACTTCCGTGTCACGTGCGCTGTGACGTTAATGAGGAAAGCGCGGGGTTCCGGTGAAGCTCTCACTTTAGAGCCACCAGTGAGCAGCGAGAACCCATCCGCTCGCGACCGCGTGATCACGTGCTGGCGGGCGCAGCGCGCACAATATGGTGAAAGGAGGAAAGTCTCAACCGGGTCTGGCCATACCCGTCCGGCTCTGCCCCCTCCCTCTCCGGCTCCTGGCGGCCTGTTCCGCTGCTGACGGTTTTGTGGACCTAGGATAGATGGCGCCACTGAAACTCTGTATAATAAATGTTTTGTCGATAATATTAGGTTTTTGACGCATTTATATTTATTCTGGAACGACAAGATTTATAGAAGAGTTACCTTTTATCGAGCAGGTATTCGCACAACTTGCTGTCTTTCAACAAGACGCCCCATGACATCATGCGGGGTGTTTCTCATGGCCGCCGCTCGCGGCTGCAGGTCGAGGAATATTCTAATGTTTGCCTCGCGATTACGCGGCGGAATTGCAACATTTCGAAGGAAGAAGTTGTGTGTTCGGTTCTTTGTGACAGATGAACAATGTCAAAAATAGAAAACGCCAATTCTTTCAACGTTAAAAGCGTTGCACAGCTCCTTTAATTCGTTCTTTTTTCACTTAACTTTACTGCTTGAGAATAGGTGACAATTGTAGCGGGCAAACGCTGGCGGCACGCTTTCCCGTGTTGATCGAGTGACCGATGAGTCGCTCTACTCGCTCCACTTGTATTTAAGCTCAAACTATTAGGGCATTAAAACCTTGACTATACTGTATGTAAATGTATAAAGTGGGTAAAATGAAGACAAAGTGTTCAGCTGGCAATTGTTCGTATTTTTTTTTCTTATTTTGCAAGCCTGAATATACAAATTTATATCGAAAATATTTTCTTCTAAAATATAAATAAAACTTTTAAAACAACCTTGTAGGTACTTTTGAAACATTGTAGAAATGGAAATCCGAAAAGGAGTCTTTTTCCAACGCTGGACTATCAAACTATAATAATTATAGTAATGATTCTTTGTGATGGCAGGAACAACCTTGCAGCCTTCTTATTGGCAGCTTTGAATATGAATGAAATTTAAAAGCTTACACGAAAAGAGGGAACATTTAACCGAAAAACAATGTTATGTATGCATTACAAACATATTAAATTATCAAAATATGCATCATCACAGTCATTCCAACATCCAAAAGAAAAAAAATACCTGAAAATATCTATAGCACAAAAGGGAAATGATTTACACAAAGCAAGAAACTGCGCCATAGAACCAAAGTTTCAACAATAAAAAAGTACGAGTTGGGATCCTAAAATTACCGGAATAAATTTCAGGAGGCCGGGCATTCGTAGTATTACGATCCACCTCTTTCAGCGCTATGCGGTACCCTTCCCAAGTCAGTTTGCCGACCAGCGGTGTCTGCTAAGCATCTAGCGGCATGTTGTGAATTTTTTCTCCAAGCGCTTAAAAATTCTTCCTAATTTCTTGCAATGTCTGACTTGAAGGACCTTCCACATTCATAATTTTTTTTCCCTTTCAAGACTTTTCATGCGGGTGAACAGAAAAAAGTCAGACGGGGCGAGATCCTGAGTATACGGGAGTGGAGAAGCGGTGTCATGCCATTTTTTGATAAAAAATTGTCGCACTGACGAGGCAGTGTTTGCTGGGGCATTGTTGTGATGAAACTATCATTCCCCCTTTCCCTCATATCGGGGCATTTCTGCCTTACTGAGTTTCGAAAGTGCCGCGAAATTTTCAGGTAAGACACCTGATTAACAGATTCACCAAGAGGAACAACCTCGGAATGAACAATGCCCAGATTTTTCTGATGATTTTCTTAGTTGAGGATGTTGAGGGTCGCCCAGAACGAGATTGGTCATCGATCAATATTTTACCAGTCTTAAAGCGAGTAAACCTCTCATAGACTTGCGATTTCTTATTAGAATCTTTTTGTAAGCTCTCTGAAGTATTACAGGACTTTCCGGCACAGTTTTACCTAACGCAATATTTCGCAGCCGCCTGTTGTTCCTTCCAATCAGATATTGCAACAAACAAAAACGACTTTGAAGCGCTTGGAAAAATTATTTATTGCAGACAATGCCAGTCGGCAAACTCGCTCTGAAAGGGTGCTGCAAAGTGCTGCTAGCGGCGGAAGCTGGTACTACAAACAGCCCGCCTTTCAGAAATTAATTCCGCCCTATTGAAAATTCCATCAAGATACGTAACTTGGGACACTGACTGCCAGTCAGCAACCCTGATGGAACGTGCCCTGATGGTCCATCAGATGACGTCTGACTGCCAGTCAGCAGCCCTGGTGGAACGTGCCCTGACGGTCCATCAGAACACGTCTGACTGCCACTGATGGAATGTCCCAAATTACGTATGTGGTGGTCTTTGATGGAATGTACCTTCCAAATTTGCGTTTTTCAGGAAAAGGAACCCGTACAGAAATGTCAGATACAGGCCGGAATGAAAAATGCCGGTTCCACCTAGACCCAAAATTGGGGCACCAGTTCGTGTCCGCCCTGAAACCGCGCATTTCCAGCCCCAATTTAGACCCAGGCGGTGTACCACCGGAATTCCCGCTGCGCTCACCACTGGAATCTACAAAAGAATTTGGTGCTATGCCCTTAGCCGTTACCACCGAGAGATCGTCGCGATTTCAGACCCAGGCGGACTGGGTCTGAAATTGCGACGATCTCGGTGTAACGGCTAAGAGCATAGCGCGAAATGCTTTGTAGAGTCCAGTGGTGAGCGCAAGCGGTAATTCTGGCGGCGCACACGGTCGTCCAGGCGTCGTCACCAAACACGGTGCACGGAACACACACGCAGCACGCACAACCACAGTATCCAGTGTTGAGTGCATGGGGAAGTTCCGGCGGGCAAGCGGTATCCGAGTTGTCCAAGTATTGTCACCAAGCACACCGGCGCATCTAAATGCCGAGCCAAAGTGCAATGGGTCGGCAGCTTCGCACTATACAAAGATTCAAAGCCGAGGTCCATCCAGGGCAACGATAGGCGCGTCAGTATCCGTGCGCCCGCAGCGCAGAAAGTCGCCGCCGGGCGAGCGGCGGCCGGCAAACCGACGGGAGCGCAGAACGTAAACTCTCGTAGCGCTGCCGCCCACTGCAACAGACAATGCAAGGCGCGTGTTCTCACCAAACACGGTGCTCGGAACACACGCACAGCACGCACAAGCACAGTATCCAGTGTTGAGTGCATCGGGCAGTTCCGGCGGGCAAGCGGTGTCCGAGTTGTCCAAGTATTGTCACCAAGCACACCAGCGCATCCAGATGCCGAGCCAAACTGCAATGGGTCGGCAGCCTTTCGGACACGGGGTCCGGTCGCGATCGGCGAGGTCTGGCGTGGCGAAGCGCGGAGGGGTCCTCAAAGCGTGCGCACACACGTCGCCTTTGGTCCAGAGTGACCCGGCGGTCCGCCCTGGAGCACTAAACGCTTGGGTTTCGATGTTTCTTCCGTCTCGTAACCTCTTCCACAACACCGAAGACAGCGGGGACGATCTTTACGTTCACTGAGCGCGTCGTAATGCCTCCACGTGCGACGAACCGGAAAACGTGGTGCGGCTGGTGCCGAAAATGCATAACTTCGAGCTTTGACACGGCGTGGCGCCACCTTCTAGTCCGCATTCATGTAAACGTTGCCGCGTCGGTTTCGTGCAAAGAACGAGTGGAGTCGATGCGCTGAAGTCGCTTTCATGTAAACGAAGCTATAGTCGGAACTCACGACAGACTGGGTCTTGTCGAGGAGAAATTCTACTAAAACATAAGACATCGTAGCGCCCGGGCTGGATCGACAGGGTGGCAACAGCGCGCAAACAAAACGAGTTGAGAGCGATCGTTCATGGAAGCTCGGCGAAGCATCTATGGGCGAAGCGAAAGTGGCGAAAGTAGAAAGTGGCGCGTTTGGCGTGCTCGGCATGTTAGGCGTTTCGGCGGGCTTCTGATCACGGTTGTCGGGTGCCCTGCTTGTCATATCTCTAACATCAGCGGTTTTATGGGCTCACGTTCCGAAATCGTTTTCTCGTGCATAGATGGCATAGATTTGACAAAATAGTGGTATCCGAACGAACTTTACGTCCTTTGACCGTACGTCTGTCTGCACGTCAAAGCTTTTTGACGTACAGTCAGAGACAATCGATGTACAGTCAGAATCGCCACCACAAAATCTTGACGGCATTTCGCGGCGGCCGACTGCCACCAAGAAACCATCAGAAAGCCGACAAGCGGAGTCTGACTGGAGTTTGACTGTCGGTCAGAGTAACTTGTTGGCCAATCAGACGTGCTTGACGTACAATCAGGCACAGTCAGGTGTCCACTAGAAAACATCGACTGCCAGACAGTGTTACATTGATGGATTTTTCCTTCGGGCGGTTACTTTTGCATCCACCCTGGTACGAATCACAGCACCACAGGATGGCAACCACTGAAATAGACTCAATAGACCTTATGAAAAATTGTTTGGTGATCTGACAACACTGAGATCGTCGCCATTTTAATGTTGGCCAACGTCGTCGGTAACAAGGCACAGTGGAGG